>JANIIA010000003.1:50814846-50832575 GCA_027478495.1 Erythroxylum alaternifolium | reverse complement strand
GCCACCCTCGCGGGGCACGGACTCGGGTATCACTGTCGATATCGGGTTCGGGTTCAGCGGGAGTGGGGTGTTACACCCAGCATATACTCTGGAAGTATTATAGCATGTCTAGGGTGTATTAAGAAGTGAACACAACAAATTAAGCACATCTAAGTATAGTAAGAGACACAATGGTACTTAAGGTAAAAGACATGGGTAAATGGGTAAATTTTTCATTTAGACATAGACATGCATAATTAGACGTCAAATATGGATAAGATTGAAATTAATTGATGAGATTATATGCCAATATAGGAATTAAAGGAAGAAGAAGGACCAATATGCAATTTTCCTAAAGTCAACTCATGGACCAATTGGATTAAAGCAAGTGTTTCCAATAGAATTGTAACACATAATCCAATTGCATTTTAACATATGGTTCAATAGGATTGTAACACATAGTCGAATAGAATTATAACATATGGTCCAATAGGATTGTAAAATATAGTCCAATGGGATTGAAACATGTGTCTAAGACTAGAAAATTCATGAGGAGAGTGGAAGAGAGGGGAGAGGAATGTGTATGTAGGGCAGAATTTTCTCTTCTTACCTCCTCTCCATTCCATCTCCTTAATCACACCATTTTGCATAAGGAATCAGGCTAATCCTAAGTGAAAATAAAGGTAAAAGTTTATAGTTTGTTTTCTCATCTTTATCTTGCTTCATTTGCCCATAAAAAGCTAAAATTATAAGTTTGTAGATGGGATTGAGATATGTATTAATGGTGTTTTAATTGGTGAATCAAGCAAAGACAAATGGGAAGAGAAGGAAGAGTACTAAAAGAAGAGCTAATTGGAAAATTCCAAGGTTTGGGACTACAGTTAGTCTAATTTCTCTTTGTCTATATGTTTTAATGAATAAAAAGATTCATTTGGATATGGAATGGTTGGTCAGATGATGTTTTTATGTTACTGGTTGAATAGTACGAGAGAGTATCATGTAGTGGAATTTTATGTAGGGTTTATTGAACCAGTCACATTGTTTAGGTCATAACTTAGCCTACATACCTCTGAATTAGGTTATTTCAATTTAACATGAAAACTAATACATAGAAATAGAAATATCTATGAGAGACTTTGACTTGATTCTAGCTTTATGACATTGGAAACTGAGATTGAAAAGGGTGACTTGATGTTGCCCTATTTTAGATAATTTTGTTATGTTTGGTCTATATCTCGTGATTTAGAAGTCCAAATGGCTTGATTGTTAGTGCTTTGGAGACTAGATACATAGGGGAACAAATTTCAAGAAGATTTAAAAACCTAATGTGAACATTTCTATATGAAAATTTGGAAACAACTGGAGGTATGAATTTTGGGCAGGGCACATGATGGAAAGGAAATTTCACTATTTTAAGTTTGTTTTCATTTCAGATTTTTACCGAATCATATCCGTACCTTTTTTAATGTGTATGAAATTTTCTAAAACCTAGAAGTAAATAAAATAGGACTTACTTTATGTGAATTGGGTGATTGGATATTGGAATTTAAGATTAAGCATACATACTAAAGAAAACTTACATGTACATTAATGATTTGTATGCATATTTATCATTCATATGTGTAAGGGACGATTATATGATCATGGTTTTCTGATATGTGTACATTTTAATATTTAACCTTGATATTTTGCAAGCGTGTGGGTCATTCATGTAATACCTAAGGTGTCAATGCCACAAGGATGGTTAATCTAATCCTAAAATCTAAGGCCAAAAAAATTCGCAATAATTCAAAAGGAACAAACTAAGGAAAAAATTTATTTCAATCACACACTCAATTTCAAAAATCAATTATGAAAATGTTAATAAGATAGCAGTCACAACTCCCAATCAAGAATCAACCTAAAGAGCTACCAATTGAGAAAAGGGGAATTTTATCTATCTTTAATGCTAACCTAATTGATTATGAACTACTGGATTACTGGTTCTACACAGTCCTAGGGTTGATTACTCTCTCTCGAGTTATAACTATTAAACCTAATTGATAAACACTAATTAGATTATGGGCATTGCAATCTCTCGACTAACAATCTATCCAAAACCGTAATTAGATCTGAAGTTGTCCAGAAACTATCAGAAAATTATGTAAGATCTCTCTTCACACAATTTGTCGACTTGATTTAATTCTTGTTCTATTAAATTACCTAACTCTTATTAGCTGATAGGTGTGCATTAGGATATGTTTTTATACGTAATTGACATGTGTTTTCTAGCATAATTGTTGTTTATTGTTCTAGTTTAGGATTCATTTTGTATGTTTTCATTAAGTTTGATTTTTGGTGTTGTTCTTATGTTTTCGATGCTAATTGAGTGTAAGAATTGATTATTTTTTATGTAGGAAAGAGGAGGGAGTAACTTGGAGGATGAACAAGAGATTAATAATGAGAAGACAAGAGTAGTTCACCTGGGACAAATTCCCACGTTCGTAGGAATCCATGGGAAATCACAACAGAACTGAAGTGTGGTTCTGTTTTTAATTCCAACACTTGCGGGAATTGTAATCTAAGGTAATCTACGAGGCTTCATTAAACCTAGAATTTTTCGACTATAAAAACATCATTAAGCCTCCATCTTCAAGGGAGACGACAACCGCCTATAGAAACACCATCCTTAAGTGGAGAACACATGTTCGGAGCGTTGAGGAAGGATTGAAGACAAAGATCATCGTCAAGATTAGAAAAAATAGCACGTCAACACCAAAATTCCAAATTTTAGCAAAAAGGAGGAGTTTTTTATTCAATTTTCTTTCATTCTAATCTTCTCTATTCTTTGTAAAAATGTTTTATTTGATTGATGATGATGCTATAGAGACAATGTAAGGCTGATTTTATTTTAGGGATTGCTTTTGAATTACTTTTTCGAAACTCATATTTTATTGGATTGAATGAAGTGTCTTTGATGATTGTTGTTCTTATTTTTCATGTTGCAACAAACCAAGGGAGTGAGTGAGTGAAGATTTGTGTAGCATTGTACAACAAGAGTTGGCGACCTATAGACTAGCAATCATTATGTCATTTGAATAATTAGAAGAGAGATCTCAGTTAGTCAATTGATGACCTATAGGATAGTTTAATAACTAGTTGAATTGGTTGAGTCATTGGATAGGTTGAGAGATCATTCAATCAATTCCCATTAATTCGAATAGGGACAAATAGTTATACCATAAGAGAGGGTAATTAATACTTTCGAAAATCTAGGGTGAGGCACAATTCAATCAATAAAATAGGAGGGAGACAAAATAAGGAAAAAGTAATCTCTAGCACTTAGATTCTTGAATTCAGCTTTTCTGCAATTGTTGTATTGTCCATTTTTTACGTTAGTCTATTTTAATTTTAATTTAATTTTCCAGATTATTTGCATTTCACAATTTAGTTTCTTAAACAAAGTTGTGTCTAAATTAAGCGCTGTTTAGGCATCAATCCATATGCGATCGATATCTGCTCTTTTTACTACAAGTCATGACCCATTCACTTGTAGTTTTTGAGTGTAAAATAAGTAGATAGGTTTTACCATCAACAATTTCACCCTGGGGAGCTCAAGTTTTATTTGTGAAAATGAAGGATGGAACGTTGAGACTGTGCATTGATTACAAGAAACTAAATCGAGTAAAAGTGAAGAACAAGTACTTGTTGCCTAAAATCAATGATTTCCTTGATCAGTTGTAGGAAGCTTAGGTGTTCACTAGTTGGACTTAAGGTCCAGGTACTATTAGTTGAAGGTAGCAAAGGCTGATGTACCGAAGAATACGTTCAGAAGCAAGTATGGGCACTTTAAGTTCTTAGTAATGTCGTTTGGGTTGACTAATACTCTAGCTGCATTTATGAGATTGATGAATAAGGTGTTCAGCCCTACTTGGATTATTTTATAGTTGTGTTTATTGATGACATCTTAGTGTACTCCAAGAGTAGAGAAGAACATGCTAAGCACTTGAGAGTAATCTTACAGATTATGAGAGAGAAATAATTATATGCCAAATTTAGTAAATATGAGTTTTGGTTGAATCAAGTGGTGTTTTTGGGTCACATGGTAAATGGGCAAGGTATACAAGTGGATCCAAAGAAGATAGAGGTGGTAATGAAGTGGGAGGCTCTGAAGAATGTATCAAAAATTCAGATTTTCCTAGGATTAGCTGGATATTATAAGAGATTTGTCGAGAGATTCTCATTGATCTCAGCCCCCTGACTAAACTTCTGAGGTAGAATGTGGTTTTTAGATTGAGTTTTGAGTGTCAAAGAAGCTTTGAGGAACTGAAACATCAGTTGACTTTGACACTGGTGTTGACTATTCTATCAAAAATTGGAGGATATGTAATATATAGTGATGCTTCGTATCAAGGATTGGGATGTGTGTTGATGCAGTATAGCAAGGTGATAGCCTATGAATCGAGACAATTAAGGTCTCATAAGATAAACTATCTGATACATGATTTAGAGCTTACAGTAGTGGTTTTTTCTTTAAAGATATGGAGACATTACTTATATGGAGAGACATTCCAAATATATACTGATCATAAGAGTTTGAGATATCTATTGAGTCAGAAGTAGTTGAACATGAGACAGAGGAGATGGATAGAGTTATTGAAAGATTATGACTGTATAATAGAGTATCACCTAGGAAAAGCTAATGTGGTAGCTGATGCATTGAGTAGAAAGTCAAATAATAGTATAGCTCAAATTCGATTATTGAGGTTATTGAGCTTGATTCAATCAAGAGCTCTAAATATGGAGTTAAATTTAGAAAAAAATGAGGCATTGATGGCTACACTAAAGTTGAGACCGATGTTGCATGACAGGATTAGAAAAGTTCAGAGAAAAGATCCTGATATGGTGAAGCTTATTGAGAAATTGAAAATGAACTTGAATTTTGAATTTGAACTGAGAAATGATACACTGTGGCTGAAGCAAAGACTGTGTGTGCCTAACATTGATAATTTGAGAAAGGAAATTTTGGAGAAGGCATATGTAGCAGCTTATGCTATGCATCGTGGTACCATCAAGATATATAACACACTAAAGCAGCATTTCTGGTGGCCAGGGATGAAGATCCAAGTAGTTGACTATGTAGCTAAGTGCTTAACATGTCAGCAGATTAAGGATGAACATCATGCTCCAGTTGGGAAGCTTCATTCGTTACCTATTCTGGAGTGGAAATGAGAATGAATTATCATGGATTTTATAATGGGATTGCCAAAGACTCTGACGAAACATGACGCAATATGGTTTGTGGTGGACCGATTGACTAAGTCGACCAACTTCGTACCAGTGAGAGAGAATAGCTCACTAGACCAATTGGCTCGAAGGTATATAGAGGAGGTAGTTATACTATATGGGGTTCCAATGTCCATTGTATCAGACAGGGATCCCAAATTTACTTTGAAGTTCTAGAAGAGTCTGCAGTCAACTGTGGGTACAAAGTTAAACTTCAGTACTACATTTCATCCTCAAATAGATGGACAAAGTGAGAGGACGATCAAGACTGTTGATGATATGCTCAGAGCATGTGTATTAGAGTTTTAAGGAGCATGGGATCAGTATTTAACTCTAATGGAGTTTGCGTATAATAAACACTATCACAGTAGCATCATAATGACACCCTACTAGGCATTGTATGGTAGAAAATGTTGATCGCCTTATATTGGGACAAAGAAGGTTTGAGAATGATAAAAGTCCCGGAGTTGATACAAGATACTATAGATAAGGTGAAACTGATCTGAATTAGAATAAATGTAGCTCAAGATAGACAAAAGAGCTATGTGGATCAACACAGAAGGGATATGGAATACAGTGTAGGAGACAAAGTGTTTCTGAGAGTCTCAGGCGAGGAGTGTTAAGATTTGGTAAGAAGGGTAAGTTAAGCACTAGGTACATTAGTCCTTATGAGATCATTGAGAGGATAGGACCACTAGCTTACAGGTTAGCTTTACCAAATGAGATGTCTCAGATACATAATGTATTTTATGTGAGCATGCTTAAAAAATACTGATCTGATCCGATGCATGTGTTACAAACTCAGGTGATTGAAATGTCTAGTAATTTGAGTTATATTGAAGAGCCAATCAAATTAGTGGGATATCAAACTAAACAGTTGAGAAACTGAGTAATTCCATTAGTGAAAGTCCTTTGGAAGAATCACTCGAGTGAGGAGGTGACTTGGGAAATGGAGGAGCACATGAGGAGATAATATCCCCACTTATTCGTTGACTCAAGTAATAATTTCGAGGACAAAATTTCTTAAGGAGTGGAGAATTAAAACATCCCGTTATTTTATATTAAGGGTTAGAACCCTAGAATATTGTACATGAGGGATATAATGAGAAATTAGGAAATTAAATTTTATGCTCATGCATAATATAGCATACACACATATATGAATATTAATTTTTGCACATTAAAATGACTGTACATGCATTCATTGACATTATGGTTTATATGTATTGAAAATTGAATTGGTGAGTATGTGTATTGATTTAGAATTTTCGGTGAAATTTAGGAAATTTATAAAATTTTAGGTATTTTTAGACTAGGAAAAATACCAAGTGGCAGGATAATTGAAAAATGGAAATAAAATTAAGAGTCAAATAATAGTGGAAACTTTTATAAATGACATTTGGATTTAATGAAATATGTTATTAAAATTTGGAGACAATTGGAGTAGAAATTGGAGTTGACTGGACTAGTTAAATGAGATAACCTAGTTCAAACCTATAGGGATTGGACATGTGGCAAGTGTCACTTTCCAAACCGTGTCTTTATCCCACAATTGTTTTAATTACTTGAAAGACTATTAAATTGCCTTGTATTTTCCTTTCTTCTTTTTTATAGCTTGCTCTTCTTCCCCTTTTTCACAATTTTGACTCACCAATCTCCATTCACATTGAACCTAACCTTCTCATCTTTCACTTGCTACTCTTATCTTGCTCTCTCTTTCATTCTTACTGAAGACTCAACCCTACCACTTTGTATGATGATGTACGTAGGTTGTATGGAGAGCTAGGGTTAAGTGAGATCTTGAAGATTTTTGAAGCTAAATATAGTAAGTTAATGCTTTAATCTTCATGGGTAGTGGTAGATAAAACTAATAGGATGGATGATTTGAGATTTGACGATTGATCATGAGTTTTTATATAAATGCTTTAACATGGGTGTAGTGTAATAATAAAGAGAACATGCTCTAAATTGTAGTGAATTAATGTATTCATGAATTGTTTGATAAATTAATCAATTATGATAATGAGTTATAAGATGTTTGAATATGAAAAAGGAATTTTGAAATATGATGATGTGTGAATGAAGTGGTAAGAAAAAGAGTTATGTATTACTTTGTGTTAAGATGAATGATAATTCATAAGTTTAGAGCTAATCAGAATGAGTATTATGATGTCTTGAATTGAGATGAATTATGATGATATTTATAAGTGAAATAAGGATGAGAATTAGAGTTAAATATATGCAAAAATTTGGAGTTGAAAGTTTATAGGATTATGTTCTGTTTTTGGTGTTTATGATCAATCACAGTTTTGATTTATGTGAGTATGAAATTGAGCTGAAATGAGTTATGAATGAAGAGGAAATGGTGTATTAAGCTAGAAATGAGGACTAAGTAGAAGAGACGATAGAAGTAACTTGTATGAGTTAGAAGAAGTTGGAAGAGTTGGAGAAGTTGTTGGGATTCTTCTGCTGGAAGCATCCCATGATCATGGGAATGCTTAATGAAGGCAAAAAAATTTCTGCCAACAAATCCCACAATCATAGGAATGTTTAGCGGGGCAGAAAGTTTCTGCCAACAAATCCCACGATTGTGGGAAATTGTCCACGATCCTAGGAATTGGTTAAACATCAAATTGCATCTTTTAAGCATGGTTTGCAACTACAAATGATTAGGAGCTTTCATGTGATGCTTTTAGGCTTGAATGAAGCTTGAATTGAGCTTAGAATGATGTTTAATAAGTGATAAAATGAGTGTTATGTTTAAGGTGATGATTGAGGATAGAACTTAAGAATAAATTGTTATACATTAGGTGTTTAAATCTGGAAAATTGGTGATGCTATAAAAATGAAAGGAGTCCTCTGATGGCTAAAGTGATTCAAGAAGATGAATGTTGTATATTAATAAATATGAATGATAAATTGAGTATTTTAGTGATCTTGAGATGCTAAACTAAGGAAATATACTTGGTAATTTTTCATTAAACATACATTAAACATAAGACACATGTATGTGTAGATAATTGAGCATTCATGTGAATGTGCAAATTAGTAATGTGTAAATACGTATGGTTGCATGTTATAAAAGAACAAATTAAGCGAGCACTTCCAGACATTGCCGAGACTTCAAGGCAATAAGCTAATAGGAGCAAATTGTGAGTAACCTAAGATGGTCTCACTTCGATTAATTGTTTGTTTTATCTCCGTGTTGAATTATTATGTGATATGTATGCCTTAATTTTGGACATCAAATGTCTGAGGCATTTGATGCATGAATATCGTGTTTGGAAGTTCTCATTGTATGTGAATTTGACAAAATAAGTGATTCTCAACTTAAATGTTGTATGCTGGACCAAGGTTCGATGACAAATGAGAATGATATTGTGAAGTGAATATAAGTGTGATTGACTAAACACAGTGATTGATTGAATACATGTGGTGCATATCATTACATGATTGCATGAAAGATAAAGGCAGTTGTGACTGGAGTCGTTAGTAAAAAAGAGCTTAAAGCTCAGAACATGGTAAGAGCCTCAAGATCATTATGTAAAATGAGCCCTGTATTCCTAACAGAAAAGGGACAGTATTAAAGAGTCCAGTATCCACAACAGATACGGGATAGTGAAAAAGACACTCAGTCACAACAAAAAAATAAACAAATGTGAGTCTCATGAACATTACATATATATGATATGTATGATTTGAATGATTGCAATATATTATTGAATTGTGTTGAATGAGAAATGCAAAAATTAGGTGCAAAGTGTTTTGTGATGTTATATATTGATAAATGAAATAATGTGAATTTTGTGACTGTATAAATTGATGTGTTATATGACATGGGTGAACCATCGAGGATGGTTAACTCACTGAGTTCACAAAACTCACCAAAATTGCAATGTTGACTTTTCAGGTCTGTGAGAGACAATATAGCTTCTAAGTCAATTTAGAAGAGAACTAGTACTGCTTTTGGATTGAAGACATAACTCAAAGGTCGATTAGCTGGGACTGAAGGATTTAAACAATTTTTTGTATGATTCCTCATATATGTAGCATGTTTTATAGACAGAGCTGTAGACTCTCATAGGTTGATGATATTGTACATATATGGATGATGTTGTAACGCTACAATGTACATATTGTTTATAAAATAAAGTAAGGAATTTAGGTTTTAGCCATTGTGATTCTTATGATTTTAATTTATGATGCTATGAGTTAAGTGAAAGAGATGTAGTTACTGCACCGCTTTCATCAGGCATGTGCTTGAATGTTTGACAAGCATCCGGGAAAATGTCTGATGGGAGCATGGTGCCATAACTCGCGCATCAACCAAACTCCTCTCCATCATTAGCAATCCTTCATAGAAATACTAGATGAGAAGGTGCTCTGGAATGTTATGGTGCGGATAACTGGCACACAGCTTCTTGAAGCGGTCTTAGTACTCTTAAAGGGACTTTCATTATATTGCTTGCTATTGTAGATTTCCTTCTGAATACTAGTTTTCTTTGATGCTGGAAAGTATTTTTCCAAAAATAGCCACTTCATCTCTATCCATATGTTTACACTCCCAGCAGGTAGATCAAACAACCAATCTTTTACTGCATCTTTCAGTGAGAATGGAAAAGCCCTCAACATGATTTCCTGGTGTGTCACTCCTAGAGGTTTCATGCTCAAACAAACCACATCGAGCTCTTTGAGATGCTTATATGCTTCGTCACTAGCAAAACCATGAAAATTAGGGAACAAATGTATTAACCCAGAAAAAAGTTCAAAGGTAACATGTTCAATAAAATTAGGCAATGTAATGCATAATGGCCTCTAGGTTAAGTCTGGTGCAGCTAACTCCTTCAGCATTCTCGAATTTTCCATCGATTATTCGGATGCAAATTTTGGTTCTACTTTTGAAGTTGTTCTTACTTCCTTTTGAAATCTTTGCAACGTCCTCTCGATCTCCAAATCAAATTGTATAGGTTCTCTATGACAAGATATGGTCACTACCATACACTAACACTAACAAATGTATAAAAATTAACAAATAACAAAAAACAATTATAAACAAATATATACACAAAACACCAATTAAAACCAAACACGAAAACTAAATCACCACACTCGCTGACAACGACACTGAAATTTGACAGCTCATGTCGAGTACACTGTAAAATTTACCTAACTCTATACACTTAAAAGAAGTGGTGAGTCGAGATCGTATCCACAAGGAATGATCGATTAATTCTCGTAATGAAATTAATTGATTCAAAGGAAATAAAAATGGGATTTTAGGTTTTTATGTAATTGAAAAAATAAAGTAAAATTAAACTAGTGAAAACAAATTATAGAAAATATAGTTGAAAATGATAAAAATGTCGAATGTGTATAAAATACGATTATAGGATCAATCTTAGCCTAGACATAATTAAACATATCCCATCATTGTAATGTTTTCATACCTTTCCTTGAATTATTGATCGTGAACTAACAATACGCTCTTTTAATCCCAGTTTTTCCTTAGGTTGTGTTTAATTAAGAGCATCCAAACATAGTAATTATAGATTATATTAACGATTCTCGCAATGGGTTCATAATATAACAATCTAATGATAATGAGAATATGATTATCCATACATGAATACCCAAATCGATTAAACAAAGGATAACGTAAACAATTCTGAGAGAGATATCCAACATTAAACAAAGATAAGATAAGCTTAACTGGGAATCCTGGGCATCAATTTCACTTTTGAATCGATGTCAGGATGTTAACTTTCCATCTTCTCCATTAAGCTCTAAGAATCAACCTTTTGAGCCTCCATTTATGTTAAAAATTAAGAAAGAATGATGAAAAATAGTTGTTGTCCACCCTCTCTTGGTTGCTCACTTTTAGCCAAGTTATTCACGTTATTCCACCTTGAAATTCCAAGAGAAAACGTTGATAAATGGCCTCCCCACATTTGTTTTCTCATTCCATCTTAAAAACACCAGCAAAATTGATGATAAATGACGTCTTCTAAATCTCCTCACTATTGGTACATTCTTCCTTGGTCAGCTGAATCAACCAAAATGATTTTATGACCAAAGCTAGCTTAAGTGTTGTCTTAGTTGTTCATTGTCCTACTGCCCCATCATTCTCTAAGATGATTTGTTGTCTCTAATCTATCTTCCCCAATTACAGCGGTTACACACATCCATCATATAATGAAGATAGGTGGCAAGAACCAAAGAGAAGAAGCTCCCCCACTCTCTTGGTTCTTCACTCTTTTATTTTCCAAGTGTAGCTGAAAACTCCTCCTTCTTCAAAAACTACTTTCCAAACCAAAATGAGGTAGCTAGGTTTTTAAAAAACGGGCAACTATCTTCATATGGGACAGCTGGTTTAATTCACATTGCAAACATGATCTCATGGCTATAACTTTTTAATTGTTACAGCTGTGATTTTATGACTGTAACTTTTTAGTTGTTACAGCCATGGTCTCCATTTTTATGATCTATTTTGTCTCTTTTTCTTTTAATCTTTTTCTTCTTCTTACTCTATGAAGACAACAGAGTATGAACATTAAGAAGATTACTCAATAAGTATGCTTTAGGTCACTTTTGCTCCTTCACTTCTGAAATATACCTAAAATGAAATATGAGCTAATGTAAGTATCCTAAGCATTTTAAGGCATTAATCACTAAATGAAATGGATTAAATGAATCAACTATTAAGCACATATCAATCAATAAGAAAGAAAATGAAAGGTAGATTGAGGTGAAATCAACCCCATTTATGACAACATGATAACTTTAACATGTAATGTAAAAGGCCTAAATGACCATCTCAAAACACAATTTACAAAAGAGGTAATCCTTAGGAAGAAGCCACTGATTGTCTGATTGAAACATAAATAAAAATGCCTCAGCTTCAGAAGTTTCTTAATTTTTTGGGTATTAAATGGAAGATACTTTCTAATCATTTTCGCCATTCTAATGGGAGGATCATCTATGCTTATAATTAAGACAAAGTATCAATACAAATAGTTTGGGAATTTGATCAACTTATGCATCTGAACTGTCAGATCCAAGGTACTAACATCATTTTTGATATGACAATAATATATGCTTTTAATTTCTTACTCGATAGAGTCAAAATTTGGGAGGATATCAAAACAATCAATGCCAAAATAGTCAAGCCTTAGGTGTTAATAGAGCACTTTGACTACATATCATCTTTTTTAGAAGTTGATGGAGGTAAAAACAACCATAAAGGAGCTTGCAAAAAGCTTACTAAATTTGTGTATTATACAGGCCTAGTAAATTTGAAGTATGTAGATTGCCTATTCACTCAGACAGATAAACAACAATAGGACTTAGTTATCAGGGAAAAGTTAGATAAAGCAATGGTTAATCAATTGTGGCTCACTTAATTTCCTAACTCTTATGTTCACTTTGATAACAATGTCTATTTTGATCACTCATAGATTGAAATAATAAGGTTTTATTTATATAGTCCAACTACAACTCCCTTTCAGTTTTTTAATGGACTTACAAAAAGAGACGGATTTCATAAGATGGTGCACAAAAACTGATAAAAGGATGTTAAAGGATACATTGCTTATCAACTTATAAGAAAGCTCTGATTTGTTAAATCTATAATTAAAGGATTTGCTAAGGAAAAATACTAAGAGTATTAACGATGCTAAAGACAATTTGAGGACTTGTTGTGTATAATTTCTATTGATTTTGCTTACCTTCATATCTTGATTTAAGTTACAAATTCTTATGTTCTAATCCAAATTTTAAATAAATTGAGTAAAAATGGTGTGAATATTGCATGAATGTTGAATGGAGTATCTTGTGAATGTTGCACGAAAACAAGAAAAATTATGCATGAAAGAATGAATGTTGGACATGAATTATGTAGGGTGTTAATTAATTAATGCATGTTAATGGAGTCACACCCATGATTATGAAATGGTAAAATAAACTAGACTACTATTATAGTAGTGGTGAGTCTAGGTTGATCCCACAAAGAGTGTGTGTAAAGTAATTGAAATGAAATTAATCGGTATTTAGGCTTTTGGGGGTTTTGGTTTAATAAAAAATAAAGTAAAACTAACCTAGCGAAAACAAATAATGTAAAAAAGATGAAAATGGTGAATTTGTTGGGAATCTGGTTCTTTCGTTGAATCTGGGCCTAAAACCCTAGTTAGACATATTTCATTGATTTGTTGTTCTTTTACCTCTCCTTAAACTATTAGTCATAGATTAACAATAAGCTTTGTTAATCCCGATTTTTCCTTAAGTCTTGGTTAATTAAGAAGAGCTTATTAATTAGTCCTAGCTATCAGATAACCTAAGAGACGCTCACTAAGTTTTATTGGATAGTCGCCTTACGGGTGAGAAAAATAGATCAATCTAAGCAATAATCACACAAGCTCGAATTATTTAACCTAGGTTATGTTATCCCTAATGATTATGAACCATCAGTTGCTATAAATGAATTAGAAAAACAACGATTATGCATTGTATCTGATTCTAGCAATGTATTCTTACATAAAAATAATCAAATAGAGCATTCATTCACTCTTACACAACACCCAAACATTAAAATTAGGATAACATAGGCAATTTCTAAAGAGAGAAAATACAAAGAGAAATACACTTAACCTAGTAATTGATATCAATGCTGCCCATGAAATGACGTGTAGAAGCTACCCTTCCATGGGTCTCTCCATATGAGAGAGCTTCATTGTCTCCTATCTTCTGTCTCCCGAGAGCTCCCTCAGTTTAGCTTAAAATTTTTTAAGAATGGAGGCCCCCTTTCAAGGTTTCATTCTTTCCTTTTTATAGTTCATTCCAATTAGGGTAAAAACTAGGTTTTATTTGGCCTAAACTGTCTAAAATAACCCTCCATAAGTTGAGTTCAGTAGTAGTCCTTGGGCTATCATCATGGAGGCCACGATGGTGGCTTATGTGACAAGCTTCTGTCACAATCATGGACAATTATGCCACGATCATGGCACTCCATCATTCTTCTGTCACAATCTTGGCCAATTAGGCCACGATCGTGACGCTGGGTTCTTCCTCCAACCTTCTCTAAGTCTTCTCGTCTTTGCTCTAATTCTTTCTCATTCTTATTCCATGAAGACAAGTGGATGTGAATCTTCATAAAATGGCCCAAATGTAGTGCTTTCGACTCACTTTAACTTCTTTGATTCTGAATCATACCTAAAACCATATATAAGTCAAAGTGAGTATCTTAAATAATTTCATGTCATTAATCGGTAAATGGTTGTAACATCCCGTTTCTGTATAACGGGTTGAATTATAGAAACGGGTACACGTGAGAAATTAGGAAAACACATTTCATGCTCATGCATTTGTGAACATTGACTTTTGTACATGAAAATATCTATACATGCATTCATGACATTTTCCCGGTATAATTGAGAATAAAATGTCATTTTTGAAAAATAGGCTTTGTGTGTGAAAATCAAATTGGAGAGAATCATTAGAGTTTTCTGATTTTTAGAGAATTATATAAATTTTCTGGGAATTTTTTGGAGTCATTTTCGGACCCAAAAAACCACCAAGCGGCAGAATAAGGGTTTCCTGGTAGAGAAAATGACTGGCCAATGGCACTGGAAATTTAGACATATGACATTAAGAATTTTTGAATTGAGCCATTGGAATTTTGGAGAGAAATTGGAAAGTGAATTGGAAGAAAATTTAGTGAGCCAATAAGAGTGTGACATGTGGCAAGTAACACATGTCACTTGCCTACATGTCCACCTATTATCTTCATTAATTAAAGACATAGATTTAAGGAGTCTTTCACGACTCTTCTTGCACCTTCTTCTTTATCAAGTGTTGAGTGTGTTTTAAAAGAGAAATTGCATCATCCGAAGCTCTCTTTTCTTCCTCCTTCTTCGATGGTTGCTCCTATTTGTTATACCCTTATAAAAACTCACATATCTTACTTGCCTCCTCTTCTTTTACTCACCAAAAATCCAACCTAAGTCATGCATAGTGATGAGTGAAGATGTCGTATGTGATGGTGAGGTGATAGTGAGAAAGAAGTGAAAACTTTGTGAAGATTGAAGGATTGAAGAAGTGAGAACTTCATAGGTAAGAATTGTATCTTTTATGCTCTTAAATGATAGCTACAAGCATAAATTATGGTGTTATGTGCATGAATTACATGAGATTATGTTTTGATGAAATTGGGTATGTTATGTCTTGGAAGATGAATTAATGATGTGTTAGAAGTTAATGAATGTGATGTGATGTAGTTTAGGAGAATTATGATGTTTTTGATGGATTAAAATTTATGAATAATTGAGTGTGTGTGTGTGCTGCCATTTTTGTGGATACATGTTCAAGTGAGGTTTTGAGTTGATTGTGGTTGAAATATTGCCTAGATTGGATGCTGATTGGTGTAGAATTATTATGGAAGTGATAGAAGTTGAGTTAGGTTGAAGAGTTGGAAATTGGATTTGTGCATGTTTCAGTGTTTTTGCCATAACTTTTTATATGGTTAGGTAATTGAGATGAGATTTAGCTTGAATGAAACTAGAAGAGTGTATCTACATTTCATGTGAAGAAAGTGGAGTCTAATTTTGGCCTTAAGAGCTCTTAATTTGGACTTGAAATTGAACATTGGTGTAGGCATGAACAGTATATGGTAATGACATTAAGGTTGGAATTATGATCTGAACCTTTAGAGATTTAATTGAGATTGAATTAGGTAGAATTGGTTAATTTGGTCTTCATTAAAGTTAGAGATATTCTTGTTAGCTTTCTATTTCCATAAATTATGCATTTTTTTGATATAAGGATTGAAAGTTATACATTGTGGAATTTCGGATGTGTGTTGGGGATTAAGTGCTTTGATTGTGAAAATTTGCCTAAAAGTGTAAATTTTGTGATTTCTGAATTCTGAGGCCAATTCTAGATTTTTATGGTAAGAATAGGAGAGAGTGCTCTAAATAAAAGTTGTATATGATTTTTAGAGCTTTTTAATGATATATAATATGCAATTTTTTGATGTAATAATTAAAAGTTATGAATTTATGAAGTTCAAATATGGTTTAGGTACTAATGAATCAAGCCAGAAACTTTGATTGAGAATTTGACCTAGGTTGAGGTATAATTTTCTTTTGAGTTCTTCATAAGAAGTGTAGAGCTTGTTTTTATCTTTCCATTTCTATAAAGCATGGAATTTTTGAGTGACAGAATAGGAAGTTATAAGGTCTGAAAGTTATATTATTGTTCTGGAATGGGATTGATAGGACAGACCTCTTTGAAGTGATTGTTGACCCAGAAATAGGTAGAATGTGGTTGTGAGACTTTCATAAAAAATGTAGGTCTTTTTGTTATCTTTTCAGTGATACCAAATTTGTAAATTTTGGAGGTCTGTGTAAAAAGTTGTGTATTTTGAAATTGTATGGATTTCGGATATGAAAGAGTTGAAAGAAAAGAAGGGGATTACGATCGTTCCACGGAACGATCGTAACCAGGATGTGAAACGACCGCGTTAGAACGATCGTAATACAGTGACTGAAACGTCACCGTTGCGATCGTTCGGCGGAATGATTGTAACAGTGACCGCATTCCTGGCGGTCACGAGTGCGCGTGTTTTGATTTTTCCATTTTATTTGATTTTAAATCCGACCCCACTCTATTCAATTGTGTATAACTTGGCCATCCGACCTCCGATTGACCTCATTTTTGAAGCGTTGGACTTCTAAAATAGTCCTATACCTCTCCATACTAAATTTGTGATTTTCTGTGATTTTAGGAATTCTTGATCCAAAACCTAATTAAGTGGACCTATTAAAGGATTACTTTTTGGATTAATTTTTAATTGACATCGGGATCGTCATGAACATGCATAGTACTCATTTAATTCTTACATGTGCATTGTTACACATTTTTGATTGCTCAAATTATAATGTGTGTATACTTGCTTTGTATAGAGGCACAGTTGGAACGTCATCATACAGACGTTGCTGAGACTTCCCGGCATTAGCTCGGAAGCTACTGGTGAGTGACCTAGACGGTTCCTCAATCTTTGTGTTTCTTTATGTTTCTTACTAATTGTGGAGAATAACGGTGGGCTTGAGTTTGTTTATGACTGTGGATTCCGGACAGGAGGTCCGATGAATACATATGGGAAGTTATGACATAGAAGTGTTATTCGTGACTATGTGTTTAATGTGATTGTGATCATGATCAATTGTGATCATGACTGATGTGATTTATGTGATTAATTGTGATTGGGTGTTTTTGTGATTAATTGATTTATTGAGATTTAATGTGATTATGATCATGATCAATTGTGATCATGACTGCTGTGATATATGTGAATTATTGTGATTTGCTGACAATTAGGCATACGGACCTAATTGTACCATATGCATTTCATTCATGAATGCATGATCAGATTAATGATAGTTGTGACCAGAGCAGCCACCGCTCAGAGCTTTTAAGCTCAACGATTTATTTGG
>JANIIA010000003.1:50802417-50814746 GCA_027478495.1 Erythroxylum alaternifolium | reverse complement strand
AGATAGATTTGTTGCGAAGAAATCTCAGAAGAGAGAAGATGGTGGAGACATCTGAGAAGAGAGAATGGCGGAGGCGAGGATGAAAAAAGAGAAGATGGTGGAGACGTCTGAAAATCCGTATCCTTATTAACCGGTTTGTTAGAAAACCGGCCGATTCTCTCATAAACCGGCCGGTTTTCTATCCCAGAGGTTATAAATTAGAACCGAACCGGACTGACGGCCGGTTCGGACTATTTCCGGTCGGACCGGCTGGTCCGGTCCGGTTTTAAAAACATTGATAAAATGAAGTACTGTTACGACCTAATTCGTTACTATTTTATATTATTTGTGACGATAAACTTGTCATAAATATATAAAGTTACTATGACCATATAGTCTTGTCACAGATTTCATAATTTTTAGTGTCGGTATTTTTGTCACAAAAGTATCGCATAATTGTGACCATTTTTTAAATTAGTCACTATTTCATTAGTGACGAAGATATTTATGACGAAAGGTGACGACTTTAAAACTTGAATATTATTAATAATAGTGACTAATATTATTGCTTTTAGTGATAACTTTTGCTTTTACTAAAAATACAATTTCTTGTAACGACGTCTGTTTGCCATATCTTTGACATTTTCTTCTTTCTATTTCAACAAAACAAGATTCAATATCTTTGACCTTTTAAAATTAATTATGGAAAATCAAAGTAGGTTATAACCGGTTCTAGCTTGCCGGAGTACTACTATTTCATTTTGTTACAGAAGTTGCTTGTTTATACCTTTGAAGACAGTTAATCCAACCGTTTACCAATCCGCTACAAGAAATATAGAACAGTACCGTTATTTTGTCTGCATTTTATCTCAACTTCATATCTAACCAAGATTAAGAAACGAAAATGTAATATTCCCTTTTAAGGATAACTTAAAAATTGAAAAAGGATCAACTAAATTCCCATTATTTAGATCATAATTAATAATTAAATAAACATTTTATTTAATAAAAATATTTTTAATATATATAATTTGTCAGTCGGGATCAATTGATTAGTAACCTTATCTTCAGAAGCTTGAAAGTAGGAAGTCTTTACATTCATTTCAATGGACTCTTCCAACCTAACTTATATATGAGGGCATACTTTCCCTTGAACAAGAAATGCAAGAAAGAAGCGCATACGCTAACTAAGGACTAACTTACTTAGACAGTAAGCTGCAGAATTAGTAACCCTTAACAAGGACTAGAACAAGAACGTACATGCACATATCGGTACAAGTGTATTTTGCATATATATGAATCTCTAACTTCTCGTATATTGACATGCAACTACTTGTTTGAATATCTTGCACCCGTTTTAGAAACAAAATGATCCCATCACCCTCCTCTCCTCTCCTGATCCTTTTCTTGCGAACTTAGTCATTTGTAATTTTAGTTAAAAACACACACCACGAAAGACGTAACGATGAGATTAAACATCAATCCCCCTTTTTTATATAAAATAATGTGTAGTGGTTGACAAGTAGCATGATAGAGAAGAAGTATCTGCTACAAGCTAGCATCTGCATGTTGTTCTTGTGTCCTTTCTGGAGAGTCTTCTTGAAAAATGCCTGTCAACTAATTCGATCGCCATTGGATTCTACCAGCTAGCTGATCATGGTTGAATTATTTCGAAAAGGAGCTGATCATGATCGATGGGATACGAGACGTATCTTTGCTCGACGGCATGAGGCGATTGGATGGCAAAATTTTACACAAAATGACACGAAAACATAGTTTATGTACAGCAATAACAAAATGATTTTGAACCCATTAATCACTGCATAATGATCGTTCCATGCAAAGAAAGTAATCGATTCTTGCATATCATGTAAGTACAGAATACATTCTCTCTAGGCAATTAGCTTGCTAATCAAAATTCACTCTTCTTTCAGATTGATGTAAAAATTGTCAAGCTGGAGAGACTATAAATTGAAGTATCCTATCAATCCTCTTTATCTATCTGTTCTGCTCTTGTATTATATCTAGACATAATGAAAAACATCTTACAACTACTTTGGTTTCTGATCATGACAGGTTATCATAACAAAATTGAAAGATGAGAGTCCTTTAATAGTAGATAACAAAGATGATCACATTGATCATATAAGGAAAATATTTGACTTATACTAGTGATTTGTTTACGTAAGGTACCCAAATTTCTCTAAACTGGTAGATTCTATCACAAACATCAGTGAAATGGTTGAAGACTTGCAGTGGCTTGTGGTTGCTAGCTCTCTGTAAATAATCCTAAGCTGCCATTGTTCATTAAGAAGCAACACATGTATCTTCTCCAAGAAGGGATAGAATGATATATAGTTAATAGTATTAATCTTCTTAGATTTAAGTGTTTTGCTATACTTTATAATTGAGATAATAAAGTATCTAATTTTTTGAGATTTTTTCAATTTAATCAAGTCAAATTATTGTTTTTGTTGATATGATTAATAGATGAACACCTATGTAATATTTAATAGATACACTACATAGTACTCAAAATAATATTTTGGACTGATTTATATAAGTTTTAAAATTTTAGTTACTAAATTAAAAACTCTAAAATTTTTGACAATAAGTTAAAAAAATCTTAAAAATTATTATCCTTACAATATATTCATATCAAGTTGTACATATATTTTATCCTCTTTAGCATATATATATAGTAATAGTTAACACGTATTATTCTTCTAAAGCTTCATATTCCCTCAGATTAGTCCATAATATCGTAAAATTGGCACCATATAAAACTTCATAGAGTAATTTTAATTATCCTTCATTTTCTTGGAATCTCTATCTCATTGCGAATAATCCTACCATTCAAATCGAGTACAAATTAGTTGTTTGTGCTTGAGGATTAGGTGGTTTTTCAGCAATAAAAGGCAGCTAGCATGCATGATCAAGACTCTAATAATTTTACATATTTGAAGTGTTTCGTAAGTAAACAAAGATGGTGATAGATGTTTACCATTGTAATTGAATAACTTCTTCAAAGTCTAATTGCTCAATAATTCAAAGTTAAACCCTCAATCTTTCCAAAATCATAACAACTCGCCTTTAAACGAGAATGGAGAACTAAAAGAGTTTATAATTATAAGTTGGTCTCCGACAAATCTACTTGAATTACAAGTAAAGTTTCTTGTGAGACACAAGTGCAGAATCAGTTATTGATCATGCTCTAGTAATCCAAGAAAAACTTCTGCTAAACGAAAGTTCTGAGGTGTTGTTTCATAACTTGCAACAGATACTATGTGCTGTTGCTCCCCATAATCAGGAAACAATTCAAATATATCTATGAAGTCATAGGTACAATCATAGCGTCCAACACGAAAGTAAAATTGAAAAAAGATCAGACTCAAAAGTCAGCCATTAAGAAAAAGAAGAACAACTTAATAGCTGGGGTGCAAACCAAATTCAATAAGCCAATGCGTGATCTCATACACAGTTGACAGGATGAAAGTCGACATTGATAATCCAAGAACTAATTTATAGACATCAATTCTATTTCTAACAGTTAGCAACTGAGAGGAAAGGGACTAAACTTATCATTCATCAAATTTTCCAGTTCTACATCAACACCAATCAAGTGCGAGTGCAAAACAGGCATCATTACGTTGTTAAGAGCAGATTCTGGATATTCTACATTAGTTCTGCAGCTTTCACTCTGATGGGAACAACATACTCGATCATACAAGAAAACTCCACAATTATAGAACAAGAAGTATGAACAATTTCAGAAAGCAAACTCAAAACTTATGCATCAAGTTATACAAGTGTCCTATGCATCTATATTCAGAAAATTGATTGATTTCACAATCGCTTAGTTATGGACCAAGAACTTTCAGAAATCACACACAAACCCTCCAAATTTTACTACCTTTCTTATTGCGGCTGTTGATTCTAACAGCGAAACAGAACATGAAGTATATAAAAGGAGGGATGATCTCCATTTTCTCTTTAGTTTCCTATAATTGATTCAAATATATATAGTCCTTCAAATAGTTAAAAAAGGGTCGCGTTAATATACTGGAATAATGAAATAGAACATCAACTAGGAAAGTGAATGAAAACCCTAGCTCTTACTCCTCTCCTGCGTTCTGTATGCAACTTTTCTATTGCTTTTCTTGCCTTGTCCAAGTTCCTTTCGAGTTAGGTTAGGCCCCACAGCTTTTGGAAGAACATGATGACGTGGCGAGAAATGAGTGATCCAAGGAGTTCACATTTAGGCCCCACAATGACGTGGCGTAGTTTTGTTTGGTCTTGCATGTAACGAGGGTTTCCTTGCAGCAGTCGGCATGGTGAGAAGACTTTTTGTCATATTAGAAATGTCCAAATCTTTGATAAGGACAATTATCAAATGATCTATGGCTTAAAAATTACGCCTTTTTTTCTTTTTTTTTTCGTTTCAAATTGTTATATTTGTATAGTTTTTGTTCCCTTCTCTTCAATTAGAATGTTCCTAATTACATTGCAGTCTGGCTAATAAGACATGATCATAATGGCCAATATGGCTATTTCTTGAGAGCAGGAAACGACTCTTTCTCTTTTATTTTTTAATTATTTGTTGAGTTGAATATATAACAAATGGAAAGTCATGTCTGTATCCTAAAGAGGGATTTCTTCAATGACTTTTCATGTTATTAAAAGCTTCTTGACGTAGCCTCGTACCTTGAACATGAAGACCCAAAGTAGGTGAGATCTTGAGACACACACATGCACAGACCTTAAATTTCCAATCTTTTTCTTGTGCATGGTAAGAGATTTTCCCTTCTCATTAACTCTTAAACACCATTCTCTCAAGCCACCCTTATTTTTTTTTTCAATCAAAACTGATATCAAAAGCATCATCACAACCTAATTGAAGAATTTCTTGTCTCCCCATGCAAGTAAGTACACCTCCATACCTCCTAAAAAGTTTCTGATCCTTGTCAGTTTTTTGCTTTCTTTTACTTGAGAAGATACTTGATCCCAAGTTTGGCTTGTTTGGAGATATTACGCAACCCTTAAGGGGACTGACTAATCTTGGAACGCTGAGCTCTCTTCTAGGGTTTTAGAATCTTGAGTAACTCATGTGGTTTATTTCTAGTACAGAAACATACAAGTGAAAAGGGGAAGGAAAGAGAAAAGAAAGGAGATCGTATGGAAGGAGATTCAAGAGAATCAAAGGATGAAAGTTTGCCACCAGGGTTTCGATTTCACCCAACTGATGAGGAACTCATTACTTACTATCTTGTGAGCAAGGTATCAGATGCGAGTTTCACAGGGAGAGCAATTACTGACGTTGATCTCAACAAGTGCGAGCCTTGGGATCTTCCAGGTAGTTGTAATTCCAAGTTTTCAGAATTCCTTTGCAGTTAGAAAATCAGGAGTCGATCATGAAAAGAAAGCAAAAATTTTATTGTGTTTTCAGCTAATTTTGCTCCTCTCTATCTCATTAAAACTATCTAATTCTCCTGCTGCATATAGTTCTCCCGTTAAGTATCATCAGACAGTCTCATCAACATTTGATCGCTATCGGAGATTTCTTAGAAGATAGATCTTGTATTAGGTTTTGATTTACCAATTCCATCTTGTGATTAGAAGGAAGTTGACTAGGTTTTCTCTGATGATCAGGGAAGGCAAAAATGGGAGAGAAGGAGTGGTACTTCTTCAGTCTACGAGATCGGAAATATCCCACTGGAGTTAGAACAAACCGAGCAACAAACACTGGCTACTGGAAGACCACAGGAAAAGACAAAGAGATCTTCAACAGTGTCACATCAGAGTTGGTAGGTATGAAGAAGACATTGGTGTTCTATAGAGGAAGAGCTCCGAGAGGAGAGAAAACCAACTGGGTCATGCATGAATATCGTATTCACTCCAAATCTGCCTTCAGAAACACCAAAGTAAGTTACCTTCATCATCCATCTCAATCTTTCAAGTATAAATCCATGTTTGGTATCGCATTCATTCGTCGGAAACTGAACAAAGTGAGAGTCTTCGTCTCAAATATTCCAAATATTGCCAAGAAACACGGTTTCCCTGGAAAACAGCCTAATTCAAGGTTCGTTTATTCCAAGCCCCCATTACGCGCATCTATTGGAAGCATTTGAAAGAAATTCCAAGATGTGACTCACGTTCGATTTGCTTCCCCGTGTTCCATCTCAATGTTTTCTGCTAAGGATTTGCATGTGAAGCTAAGATAAGCTATCTCTACCCTATTTGGCTATTGAATCCTTTGAAAATACTCTTTGAGTATCGGTTATTATTAATATAATGTATAATAAAATATATATATTTTTAAAAATATTAATAAGATCTTGGAATTATATTCTTAAAATTTCTACTAAAGTTTCTTATAAGAAAGATTTGTTTTGACCTAAAAAAATTTCATAAAACATTATATATGAAGTGTAAGATTTGTCTTGACCTAGAATTGAATATAGATCATGAAGTATGAATTGATCATGTACTTGTTTGGAATGAACCTATATGCACATAACTTTATTTCACTCGTTACCATAGACAAATAGGGTTTGCAGCTCCAACAAGTCCTTCCTTATAGTTCGGCAATCATTCACCTATTCCGGCTTAGTTTAATATAGGGTGTGATAGTTTTAGTAGTAAACACTCAAAAGCTAACAATAATGGTTTTTGATGGATTCAGCAGGATGAGTGGGTTGTTTGCCGAGTTTTCCAAAAGACTGCCGGAGTCAAAAAGTTCTCGTCTAGTCAATCACGTGGATCAAATACCTATCACCTGGACTTAAGTTCAAGTATCAACCCTTCACACCTGATGCAGTCAGATCAAAGCTACCCGTTCCAGGTTGGAAGAAACTATATGTCTAATGCAGAACTCTTAGAGCTGACCAGAGCTTTTAGAGCAGGTGGGTCATCAACTGGTTTGAACTTGCCAGTTCAATCCCAAGTAAATTACCCTGTTGGTGGAGCAGCTGGGTGCTTCACAATATCAGGGTTAAACTTGAATCTTGGCGGAGCTCCCTCGCAACCGTCGTTCCGCCCACTGCCTCATCCTCCGGTAATGAACCAACAAGACGTTACCTCTTCAATAATGACCAGCGGCGGTCCATTTGCTGCAGAAGTTAACTATGGAGCAGAAATGAACAATGCAAATGGACCAAGCAGGTACGTTGGTGTGGACCATTGCATGGATTTAGATAACTACTGGCCACCATATTAGGCAGGCTCAGAAAATCAGCAGATTAGACAAGTTTATGGATATAGAATAGAACAAAGTATGTTTAGATTCAAGAACTATTGTTCTGATATATAACTATATATGCACCGTGTTGGGTTGAGCGGCGGCGATAAACCCTGCAGGAGGGGGTGACGGCGTCGCCGCCTACATCTTAATTAGCCTTATATTCCTTCCTCTCTTCTAATTGTAGCGAGTTGAGATTTGAGAATTGAAGACATTTAGTTTGTGATAAGTTATCATGTTTTATCTTCCTAGAGATACTTATTGCCAGGATTATATTGGCATGAAAAATACTCTTTTTGTGTCTCCGATATGGGAAATAATTGTCTCATTCATGTAGATAGCTCAATGCACTTTTCTCATACTAAAGGTTAAAAGACATACACCTACACATAGAATTCTCATACATTAAGAAAAAACTCTTTAAAAATAAAAATAAAATGTATCGACTAGGAACGTCAAACATAAACTAATCAAATATTATTTACACGATAATTAAACTCAACTCTTAAATTTAAGTCGAATTAACTAAATTTGATTTCGACTATAATTTATTATAATTATCTTTAATTATT
This sequence comes from Erythroxylum alaternifolium, assembly GCA_027478495.1. Taxonomy (NCBI): domain Eukaryota; kingdom Viridiplantae; phylum Streptophyta; class Magnoliopsida; order Malpighiales; family Erythroxylaceae; genus Erythroxylum; species Erythroxylum alaternifolium. Next base: position 50,806,958 of record JANIIA010000003.1, on the reverse strand, counting down.
AATTTAAATCATATTTACTCTATTTGAGTCCAGATTGAGTTTATGTATTAGTGACATTTACCTATAATGTTCATACTGCACATATTTTGTTATTATTTTTTAAACCGAAATTTAAGATAAGAGATTTTTCTGAAAAACTAAAAATTAGGAGAAGTTTTTCAAAAATTTTAAGGATTAATAAAATTTTCTAACATTTTTTAAATTACAGGGGAGGTATATATCTAATCCAATTTATCCAATCCATTTTGTGTAGTGAAATAAGTCCAAAGTAAAGGGTTTATATTTTAGTAATAAAATTTGAATTAGAATTAAATGAAAATTTAATATAAGAAAGTTTATAAACTAGATTGAATCATATAAAAATTTTAAAAAAGTTCAGTTTGACAAAATATTTATAAGCAACTTATATATGTATGTATGTATATAAACTTATAAGTGTTATATAATATTCACTTTAAATTAGTTACTTCTATATAAATATTATTATATATGTTTAAATTTTACTATAATTATATTTTAAAATTTACTTACCTTATTTATTCTTTTTATAAATTATATGTTTTACTTACATTGTTAAAAGAAACTATTTCAAAACAATTTCTTAAGTTTATTTTATGTGGTGAATAATTAAATAATTTATTTATATTTTGTGTAATTATTAAAAATTTAAATGATATGGATTGGGTTGAATTTTATGATTTTTTAAAATCAAATTTGAGTAAAAAGGTCTATTTTATAGATTAGATCAAATAAAAGTCAAAAGTTAACGTATCAAGTGTACAAGACTCCCTGCTTTGAAAGGATTTGGAGAAGATCATCGATGTACGCAATCAATTCTTACCTGTTGCTTCGAGACTCAAATATAAGCTTAAAATTTTAAATTTATTTATCTATAATTTTTAATGAAATTATGCATTTTTAAAAATATATTAATAACTTCTAATACAGGAAGGTATGCATATAACCTTTATAAATATAACTTAACAATTATTGTAATAACTTTTAGCTTAATGAAGTGAAACATATGCCAAATCACTACAAGAAAAATGCGATTTTGCGACGGAAATTACTGACAGAAAATATAAATATTCCATCGGTAAGACATATTACCGACGGACTTTACCGACGGCCAAAGGCGTACCAACGGTATAGTTATTACCATCGATAAATATATCGACGGTTTATTCTGTAACTTACCGTCAGTAAACTTTAGCGACTGTATGTTATATTTCGTTGGTAGATATACCGACGGTAAGAAATTTATTGTAGGTAAATTTGGTAAAAGGTTATCGATGGAGATGTTATTCCGTCGGTAAAAATTGAGATGGAATTAATTATTTCGTCTGTGATTACGGACAAATTTGCAAATTGAACATCTGTCGATAAACGTAGATAACTTTACCAACATAATTTGTTCCGTCGGTAAATTAACAATATTTTTTAAATTTATAATATATATCGTTAGTATATTTAAATTATGGTTAATGCATAATTTTAAAAGTTATAAATTTATAGTATACATTTAATTTGCGTAAATAGAAATTTTTATTGATGATTAAAAATTAAAATATCTTAATTGATAATAAAAACATTACATTGTACATAATAAGTATTTGTAATACAAATTAAATGACCAAAAGTACACTATTGATATAGAGACGACGGATGCTCTGGTTGGTGCGATGAGGTGCTACCCTTACCCTTCATCTCATCCATCTCCTTACGGAGCTGAGCGTAGTACCGCATCGACAGTTGATGTTGTTCCATCAATTGTTGCAACTAAAGTGCCAATGTTTGCACTGTGCCCCGAAACTCTTGCATTTTATTGGTGGTGGACTGCCTACGAGATGCTGCTATACTGGACATAGAGGATTGCGAATAAAAAATGATGTCATTTTCATTTACTGTTAAATGTTGATGGAGAAATAGAGGACGATGTCTACGTTTTGAATTTAGCTACGGAATTTACAGACGGAATGTGTCATCAATAAACTAAAAAAATTCCCACTTTGTTTACCAACGACCAACTTGTAACGTCTGTAAAGTCCGTAGCAAATTTTGCCGGGATGATTTCCTACCATAATTACCGACAGATGAATTTCCATTTGTATACTCAAAAAATTTCATCTTATTTACCGACACTCACCTTATACCGTCGCTAAAGTCTGTCGCCAATTTTATCGGGATGATTTCTCTCCATATTTACCGATGGACTTTACTACCGCCGCTAAACAACATTTTTTCCATCAACTTTACCGACAGGCAGTTATTTTCCAGCGGTAATGTGCAACGGTTTCTTGTCCGTCGGTAAATATCCGTGTTAATGCTTATTTTTCTTGTAGTGAATTCTTATGCTCATAATATTACTCACAAATCAAGTGGCACACTTTATCTATAAACATTATTAATCTCCATGATATTTAATTAGAATTCCATTATTTAAAAAAAGTCATTGAATTATAATAATTCAATGATTAAAAAATTCAATCGGTTATGTCAATTTAACATTAAAAACTTTGAATCATCTAACTTTTCAGTTCGATTAACTTTAATAACTCTTGTTATTAGAAACTGATCAGTTTATTAATTAATCGATAAATTTTCATAAATTAATAAGTTCTTATAAAATAATAAATCAATTAATTTTTATTTAACAATCTCTTTTTTAATTAAATTTAAAATTCTTCGATATGTAAGAATAATCTCTGTCAATCATTTATCAAATTCTTAAATTTTATTCAATTTTAGTTGCATTTATAGCTGTCTAATACCGATTGAACTATTTGAACCTTAAACTTTTTGTCTTATTGGTTTAACGTTCGGTACGTTTTTTAAAACAATAAACTATTTTTTATAATGTAAATTTTTAAAACACTGAAATATTTTTTATAATGTAAAAATGGCTCTCGAACTAACTAAAAATAAAGTTCTTAAATACAAAAATAAAAGAAAATCATGGCCTTGTTTGGTAAATGGCTTATCAATCTTTTTTTGGCAGATCGAAAGGTTCTAATTGTTTGATCATGTCAAACCACTAATAATTATGTTTAGTAATTAGTTGATTGAATTCAATCCACTGATTTTGAAAATGTTACTAATAAAAGCATTTCCTCCGGTAGTTGAGAAATTAAGGGACTAAAAGACTATTATATCCAAAAGTTGTTACAAATTACTCGAAGAGATAGAGATAGAAATATAAATTTGACTTAATTTATACAAATTTTAAAAAGTTAATCATTAAATTAAAATTTTAAAATATTTAATATTAAATTAAAATTTTCAAAAATTAAATGCTTTTAAAATTGTTATCTCTTATTATATTACATTAATTCTTTTGTATATACCCGATATTTAGGTCCCTTTTTATGTCAATATTTAGTATATAATATTACCATCACTTGTATATTGTGTTTAATTCAATTGAATTTAATCAAAAATTAATAATTCAAATTCAAATTTATTATTTTTATCTAAGTTTAAATTTTAAGAGATTAATATAAAAAATTTTTAAAAATAATTTTATTTTAATTAAATATATTAAAAAATATTTTCAATTTTCAAATTTTAAAAAATTAAAATTAAAATAAAAAAAATTATATTTCCTTAAATTAGAATTAAATTGATATATTTTTTACAGACTCGATTTCATAAAAAAGCTTATTAGTGCTGCTTTTAAGGAAAAAATCTCAATACGATTTGACTGAACTTATTCTCACATTTAATTTTAGTGCTATTTTACTAATCTCTCAAGTTCTTCAATTATCCCTTGCAAATCCAAGAATATCACAAGAAATTTTTAAGCGAACTCATTCATTATTGTTAGTTGTATTAAGAGGCCTTTTAATGTTCTTACCCTACGTTTGGTTGATGTCCCCGTGGGTGGAGACGGAAGACAGGGAAAAAAAATTCTATCTCCGATGTGTTTGCTTGCTATCTCTACCAATTTCTGTTCCGACTCCGGATGACAGAGACATCAAAATTTTGTTCCTTCCAAAACCAGAGGACAAAAAAATGGAGACGAAGACAAAACAATACAACCAAGCAAAATTACAAGAAAACCCACGACTTAATTCTATTTTGGTAACACATGTCCCTGTCTTCCAACCCAACAACACATGCCTTCTCCGATCACACCTCTCCGACCAGTGATCTCCTTTTGTCGCCCTTCTTCGCTATGGTCTGTCTCGGTTGTAAGGTAAGTAAATTTACTGTTCACCTCCTCCCCTTGTTTGCGTCTAGTGGCGCTGTGGTTTGTCTGATTTCCTGAATCCTTCTTACCCTAACTTGTTCTTGTCGCTGCATCTCTTTTTTTGTTGTCACTGCATCAAGACTTGAGTTTTTCCCCTCTAGTTATGTGCATCGGACCAACTTCAATCTCTTTCTTTTGTAATTATTCTGCGTATTCTACATCAAGACTTAAGTGGTTCCCCTTGTTTGTGTCTGGTGACTGCTTGATTTCTCTGCGTTTGTAAACAATCTTCACCCTGAAGTTTTTACTTTATAGAGGATGAATTACTGACTCTGCCTGTTGCTAGCTCTCT
>JANIIA010000003.1:50785893-50802317 GCA_027478495.1 Erythroxylum alaternifolium | reverse complement strand
GGTTTTTAAGCGTGACCCATCACACAACCCGCACAAAACCTGATTGTGATCTAAAATCATCTATGTCAGACTGAAAACTAGCATCAGTGTAACCATTTACAACTAGCTCCAAAAAATCAAATTTTCTTCTATTTGAACGAATATCATCAATGAAAATCATGAAGAAAACGTAAATCAACACAACAAGTAAGATTTCATGTGTATTTTATAAGATTCAAATCGTGTTCAAGAACCTTAACCGTGGTTTGTTTTGTAAAATTCTCAGTGCACAGTGCATGAAAAATTAAAAATCATATATCAGTAGACTCATGGGATTAAGATCTACAAAAGCCCTAAGGTTTTAGGGTTCAATTTTACGAATTTATAGTTACCTGAAAATCACACATATGAACATATAAAAGTGTGAAAAATATGATCCTAGTTATGAATCATTAGCAACAATGATCAGATTCCAAATTACATTATTGCTAACTCTGATACCATATTTAAGAACGAAAATTATGAATCGATTATATGATAAGGAACACAGATACTTACGTGTTAGAGACATAATCATTAAATTATGAAAGCACTGTGCAAGTGTTTAGTAATGGCTCGGGCTTCCACTGCGACTCCGCTCTCTTTGGAAAGTGTAGTTCTCAATAGGGCGAACTGTGTGTGTAGAGATTATATATGTGCTATACATGTATATATAAAGGGAGTGTAATGGGGACCTAGCCATAGATAATAACTCTAGGCCTGCCCATCATGGGCCTTAGGATTAGGCTTATACCATTAATCACATTAACGATATAAAGTGCTTAATTCTAATAAGGATCACAATATTAGTGGACGATAGGAATCTCAATAGAGATCATATCATTAGCATGTTTTTAATAAAATCAAAAGACAATTGCTTATAGCGTATAAAATATATTTTAACATGATAGGCTTAATGACCAACAAAATGGTCCACTTGTTGTTCGCTAATCTTGAAATGAATTTTATTAATTGACAACTTGTCATGATAGTGATGCTTCCAAATTTTGCATAAACCACTGAGACAAGCTCTTTTGAGTCCAAACACTCAGAATCTTCTTTCCATAGTGTTAGATATATGTTGAATATATCTATTTATTTTATTTTGACATATTTTTATAAATTGGACTTATCATTTTTTTTTTGGATTATCTTGGATTTAAAAGAACTAGTTGGATAATGTTTTAGATAGAATAAAATTCTATCTTGGATAGATGTGTATTTGTTAAAGAATATTGCAGAAAAATTCCATGTTAAATTAAATGGACTTACGTGTATGAAGGAGTCAAGGGCATTATGGTAAGTTTCTTAGTGGATTAAAAGCAATCTTTCTGGAAACTTTTGATAACACTTGGAAGAGTAAAATAAGAAAAAATCCACGACTTATTTGTGTGCATGTGTGTGTGTCCCTTATTGGGTGTGTTGTTTTTGTTTTTCTAAAAAAGAACTATAGCTGACTTTTGCATGGTGGTGTGCGTGAGTATGTGACCCACGGCTAATGTTTATGTAATTAGAGTGTGGTCTTCATTGTTAAGCCGCTTATGTATCTATTATGGGATAAGTGAATCAGGTGGCATTGCATTATTACGAGATACGTGAATCAAGTGGTGTTGCGTCAATTGTTTACTAAGCGATTAATTGGATTTTTGAAAAACACAGCTGAAGGGGTGTTGAGATTTGCGTGACCCAGCTCCTGCGTAAACAATCCATTATTACTTGGTGAAGGTTTTAGCTGGATATTTAATTAACGGGTTGTGCGTGATATCTATTTAATTTTTTGGAGGCTAAATTGAGGAAGATTTGTAGACTGGTTCTTGGGTGGACTGCTTTCCCATTATTGTTGCAATGACTTCCAGATTTATTTCAATGGACCTTAACTTTTAGGGAAGTTTTTCTTTTCTTTTGTCTCAAGTGTCTTCGTTTTTGTTTCTAGTTATTTTAATCACTTGAGTTGTTCGTTAATTATTTTTATTAATTATCTTTCATTAAGAGTAGTAGCGAAAAATCCTCTAACAAGGTTAACACGAGTCGGTCGTATTATTGGGCGTGAAATTTTTTCACGGGAAGTGAGGTTGAGAGATAGTGTCAAAGATTAAGTAGTATCGGCTCAGTAAAGCCTTAGGTAAATCTATTATACTTCGGTGAAAGTTGTTAAGATGGGTGAGGATGCCACAGACATAGGCAAGATGTATCGAACTGTATTACCAAATTTTCGGTGTTGATTTATTTTTTGTTCTTTTAATTTTTCTAATTTTATTTGTTTGCTAGGAATAAATTAGAAAGTTTGCGAAACTACTACCCCTACAGTTTTTTAATTGGTATCAGAGCGAGGTCACCGATTCAGAACTTGGTATTAAGTTGTTGGACGGTTCCAATTATCCTTCATAGAAATCACGGATAATGGTCTTTATTCAGACACAGGGAATAAGAGCATAGAACTCAGTGTTATATGGGTGGACGCATCTAATGACTATTGATGACAAAAGAGAGACAGTTCGTAAAGATCCAACTGAATGGACAAGAGCCGAAGAAGAGAAGGCACTTGAAAACTCACAAGAAATGCATGCAATTTTTAGTGCTATTGATGAAGGATGTTTCTCAATGATATCAACTTGTGAATTGGCTAAAGAAGCGTGGGATGCTTTACAGACTATCCGTCAAGGGTCCAAATCTATGATAGCGTCAAGACTACAGATGTTAGCTGTGAGGTTTGAAGAACTGGAGATGGATGAAAATGAAACCATTGGGGACTTTCATGAAAGATTGCGAGATATAACAAATCGAGCGCATCAACTTGGAAAGAAATATTCCGATCAAAAACTTCTCAAGAAGACGCTAAGATCACTACTTCCAAGATTTATTTCGAAAATTACAACAATAGAGGAAGTCCATGACATTAATGATCTGTCATTGGAGAAGGTAATCAGAATTCTTACAAATTTCGAAATGAATCTTTTACAGGGTAAGCAAGAAAGAAGCAAAGGATTGGCATTACAGGTTAAAACTCAAAAGGGTGAAAGGAAGGTGAAGAGAATCAAATGTCATGAGTGTTAAGGCTTTGAACATATTCAAACCGAATGTGCTAATACTTTGAAGAAGAGAAAAGGAAAATCCTTTACTATCACTTGAAGTAAGAATGAATCCGAGAGTGATATGATAGTGAAAAAGAAATCACTAATGGTGATGCGTTAGTTGCTTTACGTAGAAAAAGTCTAGTTACTTATTAACAGCAACTGAGAAGGAAGTAACTGAAGACAAAAAATTGAGTAAATCAGGAAATTTTGGGAAAAACATAGACGATTAAGCTTAAAGCTCGATCTCAGATTATGGCAGTGATAAAAGTGATTCATATGATAAAAAGGAGAATATTGATGAGACTTACGAATTAATGTACAAAAAATGGGTAAAAACATGTAGAAAGAATGAAAGATTGAAGGAAGAGAATCTCTCCATGAAGAATACCATCCAAGAGTTAGAAAAGAAATTGACGGTAGCTTTAGACGAGCTTGTTGAAGCCAGACTGAAGTTAGTAAGTATTGAAAAGAGTTTGAGAATGCTGAATGGAGGCACAGAAAAGTTAGAAAAGTTGATCGAAATCAGTAAGGTTAAAGGGGATCTTATTACAAAAGTGAGTGTTCTAAGGTGAATAAGGAGAAAAATGATATGTCCAGATCTGTCCGAGAAGAAGAAAGATCGAGAAAGAATCAAAGATTTGTACCCACGTGTCTTTTTTACAGAGTTATTGGGCATATAAGGACAAGATGTTACTAGTTACTGCAGATGTTGTTTCAAAGAAGCCAAAGCTGAAGAATTCTACATCCCTCACATAAATTTCAGAATCAACCTTTAGTACCGAAATCTACTTGGGTTATAAAAGGTCAAGAACAAGCACAAAGATGTAGTAAGAAAAACAGGAAATTGTTCAGATTCACAGTCAGTTACTGCTTTTGAAGAAACTGTTCAAACTGAGGATAAGTCAGTTACTTCAGATGAAGAAATCAACCAGACAGTTGATGATCGAGATAATGCGATGAGGAATAAACCTAGGTTTGAATTTCTTCTAGGGGCACAAGGACTGTGTGCCTTACATTTTTGAAGTATAGGTTGATGTTATTTATTTAAAAAATTAAAAAAAGAAAAAAAAAGTAAAAAAATTGTTTTCTTTAGTTTTTAGTGTTGCAATTGTTGTCCCATCTTTTTGTAGTTTACATTGTGACTTTTATTTGGCTCTACCAAACACTCTTCAACTCTCTCATCAATATGGGTCTCTCTCTCTCTTTTAGGCATATCTCTCGGTGTTTTGAATGGTGGTAAATTGTCACCTTAGCGTGCTTATGATTCTTCCGCTACAACTACTATTGATTTATATGTTTCTTTGTTCATTGAGATTGATTATGTTGAAGACATTCTTTGCTTTGGCACTTTTGTTCCAAGGGGGAGACATCAGATTGTTTTTGGTGATTATTTCATTCAGGGGGAGATTTGAAGGTACATGTGAGACTATTTGTTTACTTTTTGGCATCTTTTGTCCCAAGTGAGAGAAATTTGGATAATTGGGTTATTGTTACTATGGATGTTCTTTGGAACTTGATGTAGCATTAAGGGGGAGTTCTTGGATTATGGTTTGAATTTCTATAAGCCTAATTATGTGATTTAGGGGGAGCTTCAGATTTATGACAAATATGCGAAAAAGGAGGAGATTGTTATATTTATGTTAAATATATCTATTTTATTTTTATTTTGGCATATTTTTAAATTGGCATATTTTTTATTGTGTTGGATTCAAACACTAGTTGGATAATGTTCTAGATAGAATAGAATTCTATCTTGAATAGATATATATTTGTTGAAGAATATTGCAGAAAAATTCCAGTTTGAATTAAATGGATATGGACTTACGTATATGAACAAGTCAAAGGAAATGGTCTGCAATTATACGAGAGTAGCAGCTTGGGTGAAAAAATGGATTTTGACCTGCAGTTCATGATATAGTTCGCAGAGTGTGTGTTGCGGTTGTGTGGGAAGAGAAATTAGAAACTAAATTTATCTTACAAGGTGGAGTGCGCAAGATGTTGAAGAATTGATTAATATGCTGTGATTGGAGTTGTGGCGTACGTGACTGTCAGTAGTGGGTGTGTTTTTCAGCTGGTTATATATGCATGTGTCACTTGGAAAATAGATGAGATTTATTGCAGAAAGTGCGTGAGTGCAGTGGGTGAGTTTTCTACTGATTGTATACTCGGGTGATATTTTGAAAATTTCATGGGAGTCACGGCAGAAGGTGTAGGTGTGCGTATGAATGGCATGTGAAAAGTGATTTGTGAGTGAATAAAAATCTGGAGCGGATTGGTATGTGGTGTGTATTTGGGCTGCCTATCCATATGTTCTGCACTGTTCTTTACTAATCGTATGGTAGTTGATCAAGCTAGAAATTATACTTGTGAAGTGGCTTATGTGTACAAACAACTGTCAGATCTTTCTTAGAAGACCTACAGTCATTAGGAAGTTGTTTTGTCTCTTTCTCAAGTGTTTTTATTTACTCTAAATTTTGTCTAATCACTTGAGTTATTTATTTAGTGTTCTCCGGTCGTGTTATTGAGTGTGAAAATCTTTCACGAAAAGTGAGGTTGAGAGATAGTGTCAAGGGTTGAGTGGTGTCGGCTCAATATTGGACTTGAGTAATTCTGTTGTACTTTGGTGAAAGTATTAATCTCGGTGAGGGCCCCGCAGACGTAAACAAGGAGTGCCGAACTGCGTTACCAAATTTCTGGTGTCATTTATTATTTTACTTTTGATTAGTTTTGATTTTGTCTGTGCTAGAGACGACTACGATAAAATCGGAAAGTTTGCAAAACTTTGACCCCCTACCGCTTTTCAGATTACATTAAAGCCTGGTTCAATTGGTCTTGCTTATGTTATCGAAAAGTAGTGGTTGAATGAAGGGCTTCCTTATCACCTAAGTAGAAAGTAATAATTAAACATAAAAGATGGGTCTTTGATACATACCTTAGACTTAGTCCCTTCCCTATAGTTAGTTTATATACGGTTGGTATGGGACTGGACTGGTCAACCTTGAAGGTAATGAAAGGGCAGGGAAGAGTGTCCAATAGTAGTGTCGTTGAAATACGAAACAAAGTCACCTAATGGTTAGCAATAATAACAAATTATCCGTACTCTCTAAATTTGTCAAAAGCTAGTACCAATGATGTAAATAAAATTAGTGTAAACCGATATATAGAATTTTTTAAAATTCTACTCATATTTTTATGATTAATTAACTTTATACCATAATGATTTTAATTATTTCATTTATCACTAGAAAGTATATATTAAATATAAGAAAGATTAAATTATCACGTACGAGTTAGAGTTAAAATTATTTTCTAAATGATGGATTGCATGCATAGTTACAACATGTGTTGCTATCTTCATTTTCAATCCAATTCCGAGCAATTATAAGAAACATGAAAAGTTATTAGCAAGTAGGATCATTTCTTTGAGAGCCATCGCCAAAAGCTCCCATACGCAGCAGCATTCTTTGCTACATGGATCTTCACTCTTTCTCCCTAGAATTGTCAACACCATGCGACCTCCTGCTCTCACTTCCTCTGAACGACACTTCAAAAACAATGAAAAGTCTCTTTGAAATTGATCGTGATAGGCCCTAATCACACTGAGCGGGCTAGCACAAACCATATAAATGTTCCATTTGTTTTCCTCTATCCCTTCAGGAACCTGATGATGTACGAGATGCAAAAATTTAATTTCAGACTAAATTACAAGGAAACCGAACATGAAACAGAGTTCAGTGCTACCTGGCATAGCCACATGAGACTGTATAACGAGTGGACAAAATGCAGACTGTTGCTAGGGAAAAGCCTGCCGTAGAAAGAGCCAGGAACTCCGGTGAAAAAACATGGCCCAATTTTTGGTCCTACTTGTTTATTCAGTTCTTCTTGGAAGCCTGACAAGGACTTTAAAATATTGTTGAAGTCATTTCCTGGAAGGTCATTCAAGAACAACTGATACGCTGGTCCTTGGTATCCTAACCTCTGGTAGAGCTTTTGAACAACTTTGATAAGTTCGGATACAACAACTATGAGTGTTTGGTCCTGAAGAACATCTAATTTTGCAATGGCGAGACTCGTAGGGAGGATGTTACAGTACAGATTGGTAATGGCCTCCTCACAAATTGGCTTTGTCATGGATATCACCTTTCTCTGTATGTTTGAAAAGGAGCAAAACTCATCAGTTGCTTCTCATCTAAACAGTTGTCGACAGATTTAAACAACAATATTTTGCTCTTGTTATAACGAACGAACCACGATGAGAGACAAAGTAAAGAAAATTGCGTTCAACTATTGGTCATGCATGACAAATAAGTTAGTAGGCTTTGGCTTTTTAGATAAGCTGAGTTCTTAGGTTGAAGTAGTATTCTTATATCCTAAGTAAACCAAAATTTATTGACTGTATTTCCAACAGAATACTTAATCAGTTTCACAAAAAAGCATAGTTCATAAAACTTGCATTGATTTAAGAATGTTGTAACATCCTAGGCATCGAGAGCTGTTGCTTAATATTTGTGAAAAAGAAATGAGAGTTGATTTCAAGCACAATCCTCCATTCATGTGACATACTTGATCAACTGCCATAATGTCTCTTTGTAGCTATCTCTTTGTTTCTCTCTCACTCTTTCTTTCTCTTTTGTGCTTGTGATTTGGTCGGAGAAATGCTTCTCTATGTATAGACCAAGCCAGCTATTTGCACTAATAAAGATGAAAGCGTAATCATGTTAAGATATTGTATAACAATGGTGTGGGGGGTTGATAACTTTGTCAACGTAGGCTTAATTTGGCGATTGAAAACTAGCTGAAATCAACCTGCTAAAATGATAAGTACTTATTCTCAATAAATACTTATGTGTTTGAAATTGCTACTTTGATAACTGCTGAAATGTAAAAATAGATATTTGACAAGTGTGATTGCGGTTGCTGAAAAAAGATACAATGACTAAAAAGCCTATTGATTTAATAAATTATTAATTTTTGTATAAATAATTAAAAAAATATTATTAGTCATATAAATTTAAAATTTAAAATTATAAATATTAAATTAAAATAAGAAAATATACATAAAATAAATTTAGTAAATAAAATATTTTATAAAAATATATTATTAGTCATATTAATTAAGAGTATAATGGAAAATAATACTTGTAATGAAGGTTATCAATGGAAAGTAAAATTTACACCGGAGAAGCAGTTTCCTACAGCAATCATTTTTCTGCTTATTGATTTCTGCGGTAGCACCGCAATTTTTTCTAACCTCTGGTTATTCACCTCAGATCCAAACATGTGTCAAAGTTTGAAAACTGCAGTGAATAAGTACTTATTCCTACGATACCGCAGATCCAAACGCAACCTATTACTAAATATCTAATTTTATCAAATATTTTAAAATAAATAATTAATATTATTCACCGATCAAGTTAATGATATTAATTCACAATTAAGTAACCGCCATTAAAATTAGTTAGGTTATGCTGAGACAGTTGTATCTTTTAAACTCTGCGTGAGCTTGGAAGTTCAAAATTATGCGCGAGCGGGTAACCCAGTTACAACAAGGTACACCTAAAGTTGCCCACGATCACCGCCTTCAAATTCCACGTGGCGCACATCGAGCGGGTTACATTGAAACATCGGGGTCCACAACTATTTTGTAATGATCTCTCTCCTATTGGCCAACTCATCGCTTACATTAAATAAACTGAAAATTAAAAACCAACAAACAAAAACAATGACCCAAGAGCAATGGAGCTAAAGCGTCTCTTTCTCGGCAAAATCGCGAAGAAGGGTTTTTGCTCTCTACTTCTCTGGTAAAACCCTGCACAGTTCGATCTCTTACTTCTTGTTGGCGTTCTTTTCTTTTGGGTTCTTTTTTTTTGACGAAATGGTCCTTTCTTCGGCTTCATGCATTTTTCTTTTTATGGGATTTATGATGGTTGGTGTAGTTATGGTGTTCTTGTTCAGCCTTCAAGCTATTGTTAGTGTTGCCACTAGCGGGTTTGTTTTGTTCGTCTTGTTTTGGAAATGGGTTTATTTCCTCTTCATTCGAGTGTTTGATATTAGTTGGCATTGAATCAAATGAATTTCCGAGAAATGATGTATTGTATTTGAGCGAGATTGGTTTAGTTACTGTAAAGAATTGTTCTCTTCCTTTCTTGAAAATGTGGGTTTTCTTTTTCTTTTACTAATCACTACTCTTAGGCGATAAAGATTAGGTTTTATAAAGTGAACGAGAAGGGAAATGGTTTGGTTGGTTCACTAATAATGCAAAGATGAATTCATCTGCACATGAATGGAAAATTCTTTGCCAATGTGAATCTTTCTTTGTATTGTCGTATCTTTCTTTCTTCTTCAGTAAGAAGTAAATCCTTTATATACCAAAAAGAGGAAATCTTTTATACCTTGTTGTCATGTATAGTGCGTTATGTTTTTGAAGATTCGTTTCTGAATAAATATGGTAGAAGGGTTGCCAATGCACAAAATAGGTGTTGAATATGATCGGATCTGTATCTTTTTATGTGAAGCAGGTGAAAATAGTTGGAAAATTAGTTATTTTATAAGTTCTTTTCTTATCTGATCATCTTGAAATTATGAATGAATTTGAGAGAAGTAGGTGCACGGGCTTTCATTAGGGGGAATCTTCATTTGAGCAACTATTTTGCTTTCATTCTTTGACTTGTTTCATTTTATCTGAATTTTGTAATGGAGAATTTGACACTTCATATCGATTCTAAATGTTCTAAAACTGGAGCTTTTGGGCATCAAAGCAGTTGATTATGTTATTACCGGACCTGCTATCAAATTCTGTAGATGAAGATCAACCTTCTATGAATGGAAAACAAGATTTGTTATGCGAGTGGGTACTGACGAAAACCTGGAATAGTTGTTCAAGAGATGTCAAATTCACTTGGAATGAATCAGATCTATTGAGTGTTGACACTTACAATGCAATATCTGGAACAAACGTGATATGCAAGCATAGGAATTTTCATACGAGGTCTTTAGTAGTCCATCAAATTGAATGAAAAACTGATAGAGGGGCAGTTGATATAGTCATTAGTCAACATGGTTCCTTTAGAGACTAATGCTGGCATTTGTCCTACTATTATCGCTGAAAATATGGAGAAAGATGTTGATGGCTCTAGTAAGACTTCTGAATTGCAGTCAGTACATACATATAAAGAGGTTTTGCTTGATAATTTCTCTACATCAGATTCAGAAATGGATAAAAATTCTTTGTACTCTGAAGGAAATGATATAGCAAGAACTTCTAGTAGTACTGTTCCCACTGAAGCTTTGGCAAGGAGGAAGGACAGCAAGATTCTGGAAACTTGCGAGCTGTGTGGTGGTATAGGGGATACTGAAAATATGCTAATTTGTGATAATTGTGAAAAGGCATTCCATGTATCTTGCCACATTCCAAAACATAAACCATTGCCCTTTGATGATTGGTTCTGTAGAAATTGTATGAGATTGCGGAACAAAGTATCACTAGATGCTGCTTTCCAGAAATCACGTCGCATTAGTGGGGGTAATGAATCATCTAGAATTGGAATGGATAGAATAACAAGAATGCTGAGATACCCTGATCCATATACCACTCGTGTAAGAATTGGTAATACTTTTCAAGCCGAAGTTCCTCTGTGGGCCGATCAAAATTCCCAGTATGTTCTTTTCTTTTGAGTTTCCTTGTTCCTTGAAACTATCCATTTTTTAAAAATTTCTTTTTCCATTGCCTTCCTAATTGGATGTGAATTTGTTGACTTAACCAAGTACATGTTGGTTTTTCTATATTTTTTATTGATGTAGTGAATGTTCTAAATTAATGGTGGCATTTACATATCGATGAATGTGCTCGTTGAATTATTTGCTTGTGGGCTACACTTCAAAGACCTTTATTCTGTATATGTTTGCTTGCAGATTAACAGAATTGGTCTTTATTAATTTAGTGTGATCAGTTGAGTGATAAAGACACAGTGCTGAAATAATTGCATTTAAAAATTCCTGCTTGCTCAGTAGAGATTGTTGTTTAAGAATTGAAAGCTTGACAATAGACTTCATGTTACCTAAGGTGGTCTTGTGCTCTGTTTCATTTCGTTGTCTAGCAGCCCTCTGCACTTATGTTTCTTCAACCTTGTTATCATTTGACCATTCATTTCTAATGGGAGCATTTACTGGAAATAAGTTTCTTTACATTGAAAAATTCTAGAGGTTGATTTACATCTTTGATTAATAGTCCTTAAATTGGCGCAGGGATTTAGATGACGTTGATGAGCCATTGGAGTTGAATCTTGCAGAGGCTGTTTGTTCACATGTAAGGAAATCTTTGCTTTCTAAAGCCTCGTGAAAATGCAAGAGTTGCTTGGACTAATTGAAAAATAATGGTTCTCTTGAACCTTAAAGTGGATTTAAGTAAAAATCCTGGAGTTCTATCTTTTGATATCTATTGAGCTCTAAAATTTTTGGATTGGTGCTTTCCCACTTCGTATTTTTTATGCTAGTTAAAGAGTCATTTAAAACAACATATTGTATGATCGCAGGAGTAGGGGTTTTGGTGGATTGGAGAGATCCTTGAGTCAGATGTGTGAATTTGCATTTGTAAAGTTATAAGCATGGATGCTAATATTTTCATTTGCCAGGATATTCCAAAGCTGAAGTCTTCAAAAAATTGGCTCCAGTGCCGACGTATTGAAGTAGTAAAAGTTAGAGGTAGACGTAAACATAGACGAATTGCATGTGGGAAATGGCGCAGGTATCATTTGGAGATGCATGCATGTACTTGTTGAATGGCTACATATGAGTCATTTTAAGTTTAAGACTGTCAAAACAGGGCCTTTTGCCAGTCTGTGTATGTAGACAATTGTTGGTAGTAACAATGTTAGTTTGGCTTGTTCTCTGCTGCTGGATCACAGTGTCTCATCTATATGATGAAAACATTATGTGATTCAGCTGCTAGCCATTCCTATAAGTTGGAATTGTTTTTACTGATAATCACACTTGTTCTATTTTACTTTAAATGATATCAGCTTTTACCTTGTGTTTTTATTTTTTTAAAATCAATATCTGCCTTACTGCTTTTATGAACTGTTCATAATGTGTGGCTGGCATCATTTTGCTTAACTACCGATAGGTGCTACATTGTCCCTGTGTAGGAATGATATGTTAGTTTGGCATTGTTTTGCTTACTAAAATAATTCTGAGTACCAACTGTTTATGCTACAATGTATCTTCTATGATGCAGGGCACCATTTTCTGAAGTCCAAACTGATGACTGGGAATGTTTTTGTGCTGTTCGGTGGGACCCAGCACATGCCGATTGTGCCGTTCCTCAGGTGATCATCATCTCCATTGGCATCTCTCTTTGTCTCTAACTCCTTCCGCAAATTGAGGACTAGATGTTTTAACATGGTATACTTATGTTCTCAGGAGGAAGACACTGAAAAAGTTATGAAGGATTTGAAACTTATAGAAAAGGTATGTGTTACTTGAACCATTATCTACCTGCATTTGGTATTGACATGTGAAATGAATACACTTTGTTGAATCATTATACATGCATCAAGCATATTTTGTCTTCTAAGAAACTAAATTGTGCCGAGTTGTTGCATGCTCTTTTAACCCACGCTGTGACACTGATGTCAAGGTCTCAGCAGGAGAGTTAGAGAAAAAATGAGAGTTTATATGGTTTGAATTGGGATTTTCACACTGAACCTCCGACCTTTCATTTGTTTTGTGATTTCTCTCTGAGGATTAAGAAATTTAAGATTTCTTTCTTTTGTACCAACACTTGTGGCTCCACTTTGATGTGAACTACAGTCAAGGCCTCGAGGGGGTGATTCATTATTTAAGAAATTTATCATTCCCACTAGCAGTCCTTGCTTCCCTTTTGCTTTTTATATTGCTTGTGATTGCTTCAAATCATTTCGGTTGTTGTGCAGTTGAAATCTCGGCTATCTGAGAAAAGGGAAAAGTAGATATATTTTTGGCTTTACTGGTTCAAGGAGATGGTGTTCTTATTGTAACTGAGATGTGTGGGATGATCATACTGATGGAAGATCATGTACAGCTGTTACCATGAGAAGTTTTCTACGTCTGCGGGAAACAATTTTGGGATTCGTTATAGGATTTCCTTTGATCTACACAACAAAGCTCTGGTAAATCAGATGTTGCAACTACAATGCTCTTTAATGTTTCTTGAGTTCTTTTTCTAAATAATTGCCCCATTAGTCTTTAATATTCTTTTTCTGAGAAATAACTTGAATGTGAATTCTTTTTTCTCATTAATACTAATGTTGTATACCCTTATATAAATAAATGCATAATGTTGTATACCCTTATATAAATAAATGCATAAACTGAATTGTAATTACATATATGTTAAGCTATTTTATGTATTAATGAAGAACTATGTATTAAAAGTTATAATAAGGGTTAATTATAAAAAAGCCCAAACTTTCGTCAATTTTTTTAATTATAGTCTGAACTTTAAAAAAGTAGTAATAAAATATTCAATTTTTCAATTTTTTATAATTTTAACCTGAATTAAAAAAAAACAATAAAATGCTCAATTTTAGCCTAACGTTAGTATTTCTGTTAAATTTGCTGATGTGACTTGGCATGTGTTTTAAAAACCTTAACTATGTTAATATACATTGATCAAAATTAACACAACAAATGAAGATTAATAAAATGACATCTTTTTATCATATATTAAAACGACGTTTAAAAATGACCTTAATTAGATTACGTAATTTTGACAATTTTACGTTTTGATTTGAGTTTTATCCTTTGTTTTTAGTTTGTACTTTTGACGTTCTTATCTTTCGATTTTCAGATTATGCAGTCCCGACACTTTCACATTAAGAGCATTAAGAGAACAAACTAAAAATAAAGAACTTACTTGTATAGTACGCTGTAATGCGATAGTAGTTTGAGGTGTTAAAAGAACAAATATAAAACAATGAGCTGATGGCTAAGGGAGAATAAAAGAAAATGTTAGCCTAATTAAAGAAAAATTAAAATTTTGAGTATTTTATTGTCACTTTTTAAAATTTGGGCTAAAATTAAAAAAATTTAAAAATTTAGACATTTTATTACTACTTTTTAAACTTCCAGTTATAATTAAAAAATTGACGAAAGTTTGAGTTTTATAATTAACCCTAACAATAAACTTGAAATACATGTACTAAATGAGATTCAATGTAATGCTATATTTTAAAATTTAACATGATAAATTAGCAGTAAATTTTATACCATAGGATATATAATATAATAAACTCATAATTTAGATTAATAAATAAATAGTTAAAATTATAAATTGATATGAAACTATAATTCTTCTTTTGAGATTAATGGCAAATTCGAATAGGCTATGAATAAAAAATTAAACTAACTTGGATTATTCAATCGTGGAAACCATGAACTAGTTAATTTTTTGGTTTGATTTTCAACTTTTTAGTTTGATTTAAATAAATCAATTAATTTTTATTTAACAGTTTTTTTTAATTAAACTTTAAATCCAAGACAATCTCCTTCAATTTTATAACATCTTTAATCAATTTTATAACAATCTAATACCGGCTGAAACTTTTAAACCTTAAAATTTGTTAGATTAATAAGTAAATAGTTAAAAGTATAAATTGATATGAAACTATAATTCTTCTTTTGTGATTAATGGCAAATTCAAATCGGCTATGAATAAAAAATTGAACTGATTTGGACGATTCAATCGTGACAACTTCTTTCAATTTTATTTCAAATTCTTCAATTTTATTCAATCTTTAACTCGTTCTGTGACAGTCTAATACTGGCTGAAATTTTTAAACCTTAAAATTTGTTAGATTCTACTTCTATTTTTAGTTTTAAAATTTTATATTTTATTTTTAAATTCAATAAAATTTTGTTTAATTGAGTTTTTAGTTTTAGTTTTGTTTCCTCAATTTTTTTGATTGTATTTCTATTTTTAATTTTTATTTCTAAATTCAATTTTTAAATTAAATTGTCTTTTTATTTTCATAATGTATAAGATCATAAATTTATTTAGTTGGTTTTCATAATTTATAAAAATCATAAAAATTAGTTACAGTAAAATATGCACGTCTATTTCGGGTTTCAAGTTAAACGAGGTGAATCGGTTAACTTAATGTTTAAGCAGGTTGTGGTCAATAAATATAAATGTTTTAAAAATCAGACTGAACATTAAATCGGTCAAAGAAAATATTTAAAGTTTAAATATTCAATCGGTATTAAATCGCTATAAAATCGGAATATAACAAAAAAGAAGTAAAAATTATAAAAATAAGTAAAAATGAAATATTTTATTGAAATACAAAATAGTAATGCATAAAATTATTCTCAACTCTAAATTTGCAATTTACTTTTAACTAATTCAATTGCTAAACAAAATTGCTAAATATTAAAGGGTGTATTAGTAATTGTTCACTAATACACAATTATTTTTAATACATAATGTTTCAAGTATGTTAACTTCAAATTCGGTACTTTTTATTAATTATTATGTTTAAGATTTCTTTAAACAATTTACGATATTTTCAAAATTCTTAACAATTGAGTATTTTTTTTAGTCAAATAAACTGAATTTCACAGAAATAACTAAAATAAACTGAATTTTTTTAGTTAACAATTATCATTTTTTATTTTAATTTTTTACAATGATTCCAATAGCTTAGATTAAGAAATTATTGCGTAGTGGTGTTAAAGAAGACTAGATTAAATTAAACTACTTTTTTATATTATTTTTATATATTGGAGAGTGCATACTTATTATTATTTGAATATATGATAAATCAGTTTTTTAATTTTATAAAATATATTTTTAATAAATAATTTAATAATTTAAGAAATTTAATAACATTAAATTGATAATTTGATGCAAATGATTATTTGAAAAAATAAATTTAAAGAATTAGAAAACTTTTATCACTTGAAATTGTGAAAAATTTTATGAGATTGAAATTCAGAATCTGGGTTTATAACTTCGGTAAAGTGTTACTTATTGATTGAATGCATATTTACAATTTTGACTCTTTATTTAAAAGTGAGTGACATTATGACACTAATTAAGGGGTGGTTGGTTCTATTTTTATTTTTATTTTTTATTTTCCAGTTTTTTATTTTTGTTTTTTTTTAAACAAAAACCAAAATCTTATTTGGTTGTTAATGTTAATGTAACTACATTTTTATAATTGATAATAATTACATATTATATAAAACTTAAAAATAAATTATTTTTAATTAAATAAAATTATTTAATCTCTTATATAATATTTATTAACAAATTATTAATAAAGTTATGTTATTTTAATAAAATAAATAATTTAA
>JANIIA010000003.1:50759680-50785793 GCA_027478495.1 Erythroxylum alaternifolium | reverse complement strand
TTATTTATAAACTAATGTTTACTTTATATATTTTAATTATTAAATCAAATTTTATTTGAATATATATATATATTTAAAATATTTTTAAATTTAATTATATTTATTACTAATTATTAAATTAATTTTATAAATTAAAATTAATTAAGATATTTATAATTTTAGTAATAATTAATTTTAATTAACTAAATATATAATATATAATATATTTAATTGATAGTAAATTAATAACATATGTTTTTGTTTTATCTTTCAATTATATTTGGTTGTTTTCTTATCATGAACTCTTGTTGTAAATTGTAATAATTTAAGAGTTAAAGATATTTATTATTCTTTTTATTGGATGTTTTGATGTAATTATTATTTATTATATAATAAAAATTGAAATTGTAATATTTTAAATACTTTATATTGTTCTTAATTTTATATTGTATGATATTGATTGTCTTTTTTATATAAATTGTGATTATTATTTATATGTGAAATATCTGAAAATTATTGTTATTTCATATTATTTGTGATTATTATTTATTATTTTAATTTTTGAAGATAGGGTTAAAAATATATAATACAACTGTATAATATGAAAATAGACTATTTTCTAATTTTTAAAAAAATTCAGGGACTATTTCATAAATTTAAAAACTTTCCTGAAACGGTACTCGACATTGATCGATACCGGTACAGTATTGTACCAGAATCCAATCTGGTTCCAAACCCGATATGGTATTCACAACATTGGTTAAATGACTCAAGGCTCCTTTAACCTAAATTTGTTTTGACTTAAATTTATGAGTCCTACTTAACAAAATTTGTACGATTTGGATAAATGACTCATGATTACATAAATTTAGAGACAAGGTTAGAAATAACATATAAGATATGCTTTGGCAAGAGTTGTTACCTAGTACATTTAGGAGTCACAAAAGATGTGATTGATAAAATTGTTTTCTACCTAATTTAAGTTTAACTAGTTTATTAAGTGACCTAAGGTCAGCAAAATTTAAATAGGATCTTAGCTCAATCAAAAGATTAGAGTAATCTTTCTAAATAGTTATGAGAATTATTATTTTGAATAAAATAGTGGGAATAACTAAATATATGATTAAAGTCTTGATTTTATTTGACAATCATTGCATGTAAATAATATTTTTTCTTATAGTTATATATTTTATGGTTATAAATGACCTTTTTCAGTATAGTTGATACTAAGTTATTAATGAATCAAAATTTTTGGACATAGATTATGTTTGAGAAGAATTCTTAAAGTTAGAAAAGTTGTATGTTTATTATGCAATTTTCCTATTAATTACTGTTGAGGAATTAGTATTTAAGTTTTAGAGGTATGCCTGATGGAGATAATAAATATGGGTCGGTTCACAACTTGACCCAACAAGAAAACAGCCAGCCAACCCAAGCAAAAAACAAGCAATTAAAAGCCCAAGTCTGCTCTATTGCTTCTAGAGGATTCCAGCCACTTCACCATGCACCTGCACAACATACACGTAAATCCTTATAACAAAATATCAGCTGTAATCTTAATATGTCAGAGTCAGTTATAAATCTTAACCATTGGATTGTAACAATTTCATATCAATGGATAAAATCCATTGAACCCTCTGTATAAATTCACTGTACTCATTGACTGTGTTAGGCTATCAATCACCATTTCAGAAGTTATTCAACAAACTGCCCTCATACACTCATATCAAAATCTTTGGTTGTGCTTTTTTCCTATTTCTCCAATTCTACAATAAACATAAGTTTGGATACCACACCAGCAAATGTATTTTTCTGGGATATAGTCCCATTCACAAAGGTTACAAATGCCCATATCCTACAGGTCACATTTACATCTCTCGACATGTAACCTTTAATGAAACAGAATTTCCATATTCTACCTTATTTTCAAAACCTACTCCATTTGCCAATACCCCTCCTAGCCTACCTATTTTCACACTCACAGATACTCTACAGGTCATTCCAGTGCACTCCCCTACAATAGATACCTCTCTGCAGTCCTCCTCTTCTGAGACATCACATCAGGTAACCCGTTCTCCTCTTATTCCAAAATCTACATCCTTTTCTCCTAACCATTTTGTTCCTTCTAGTGTCTCCAATTTACACCCTATGCAGACTCTCTCTAAGAGTATCATTTTCAATCCAAAGGCATACAGTACATCTCTTTCTCCATCAGTGCAAAAATTTTCTAAACCAAAATCAACTTGTATTGCTCTATCTAATCCTAAATGGAAGTAAGCAATGTTTGAAGAAGTTCAGGCTCTGCAGAGAAATCACACATGGCATTTGGTGCCTTACGACTCTTCTAAACTGATTCTTGGAACTAGGTGGGTGTTTTGAATAAAATATGACTCTACTGGAGCAATTGCAAAATACAAAGCATGATTTGTAGCTAAGGGGTTCAAGAAAATACCAGGGCTTGATTTCACAAAAACATATAGCCCAGTAGTCAAATCATCCATAATTCGAGTTATTTTATCTCTTGCAGTAAGTCATAACTGGGATATTCAGTAGGTTGATATCAATAATGCATTCCTAAATGGGGCTTTGGTTGAGGAGATCTATGTTAGACAACTAGAAAGTTTTGAGGATTCTACTTTTCCTAACCATGTGTATAGGTTAGATAAGGGTCTCTACGGCCTTAAGCAAGCTCTAAGAGACTACTCTCAAGTCCACTCTTCTCAAATGGGACTTTCACCAATCATTATCAGACACTTCTCTATTCTACAGGTCTGCATATTGCCACTATTCTACTGATCCTAATCTTTGTCGATGACATTCTAGTAACAGGAAATTCCACTACCGCAATCAGTTCAATCATTATAAAATTAAACACAAAATTTGCATTGAAAACACTTGGCAGTATAAGTCACTTTCTTGGATTTGAAGCATACAAAACTGACTAGGGACTATACCTTTCACAGAGACAATACACGCTTGATATTCTGGCTAGGGCCAGCATGATGAACTGCACTCCTTGCTCCACTCCACTAGCCACTGGAACCAAGCTTTCAGCTGTTGATAGTACTCCCTTTGCAAATTCCACTCTTTACCACAACATTATCAGTGCTCTTCAATACCTATGCCATACAAGACCCGATATTAGTTATATAGTGAATCGTCTAAGTCAATTTCCCTCTACCCCTCTCAAATCCCACTGGATTGCTTGCAAGAGAGTCTTACGATATCTCAAGGGCACCACTAGTTACGCTCTCCGTTTTCGGCCCTCACCTAATCCTCTCTCTCTGCAGGCTTACAGTGATTCCGATTGGGGTGGGAATCCAGACAATAGGAAGTCGACAATTGGGGGTTATGTCTTCCTAAGGGGTAATTTAGTGTTCTGGATGTCCAAGAAACAAACTACAGTAGCTAGGTTTAGTACCGCAGCCAAGTATCGTGCCCTAGCTTAGGTTTCTACAGAGGTACTATGGTTGAACTCACTATTAAAAGAACTAGGGTTCACTCTTAAATACACATTCATTCTCTGGTACGATAACAATAGTGCATGGTCTTTAGCCCTAAATCCAGTGTTTCATGCTCGGAAGAAACACATCGAGGTTGATGTGCATTTTATAAGAGACAGAATAGAGAAGAAAGAATTGGAAGTTTGCTACATACCCACAGAAGATCAAGTAGTAGATTTACTTACCAAGCCTCTCACGACAGTCCGATCGATGGCGTTGCTGTCTAAGCTCAATGTCTCCGTCCATCCCCATTTTCTCTTGAGAGGGAATGATGGAGATAATACATATGGGTCTGTTCACAACTTGACCCAATAAAAAACAACCAGCCAGCCCAAACGAAAAACAAGCAAGTAGAAGTCCAAACCTGCTCTATTGCTTCTAGAGGATTCCAGCTACTTCACCATGCACCTGCATAACATACACGTAAATCCTCATAACCAAATATCAGCTGAAATCTTAATCTGTTAGAGTCAGTTATAAATCTTAGCCATTCGATTATAACAATTTCAGATCAATGGATAAAATCCATTGAACCCTCCATATAAATTCACTGTACTCATTGCCAATAAAATTTCAACATTAGATTCACAAAAACATTCTCAAATATTACAATGCCAATATCATATAGATGATAAAATATGATGACATTTTGCGATGATTAATGTTGCATAAGCTTTAATGAAACCATAAGAGATGGATGTCAATATCGACGCAGTCATTTTCAACTTCGATAATGTTGTTGGGTCGACGCAATCGTTTCCAGCTTCGTCAATATCTCCTTCATTCACTAGTTTCTAGGTGCCATCTCTTTTTCTCGCGTGTTATGGGTATATAAAATGTATTATGTGTTTGACTGTTTAGGGATTGGATTTAGAGTTTTGACATGTTTTTACCGCAAGTATCTTTGTGTCCATTGTAGCTTTGATTTTTAATTACGTTAGAAAAAAGGATATTAATCAATCTCTTTACGAAGAAGGTGACTCTCTTCTGCTTGGTTCTACTTCTACATTATCTTCTTGCTTAGTGGATTTTGTTTGAATTGCTTGGTTTCTTTTGGTGAAGGTATATGCTCTCTGTTTGCTAAATTGAAAACCTAAACTAACTAATTGGCCTTAATTTCTCATTAGATTGGAAATATTTGATGAAAACTTTAGCTTGCTTTTATTTTTCTTTAGATGAATAAGATTGTTTTGACAAGGGTTTCTCTGGTCTTTGTTATTTAAAATTTAAAAAAAAGGTGAACTTGGTTATTTGATAAACCTAGGAGTGTATTGGCCCTTCATTGTATGCAAAGTATTGTTAGATTTTGTCTTCATGTACAGTTATTTGATCAGTAGAGTTGGGGTACTAGCTTTACTAAGAAATTGTTTTGTGATGAATTTTGTGATACAGTTAATCTACGTGCAGTTTTTTGATATTAAGACAAGCAAGGTAGTTGATCATATTATTGGTGGTGTTATGGCTTGTGATAGTTCTCGCTTTAATGCCATAATAGAGAATAATTTTGAGCGTTGGAGCAATATACATGGTGAATTTTGTAGCTATAGATACCATACCTTCTCAATTTAAGCGAAGGAATATTCATATCCATAATGAGCATGTAACATATTATCATAAACCTAATTCTCACACCTTCTAATTTATGGATATGAGACTATTCAAGCAATTATTGCCTTCATCTATGAGTGATTATGTTTAATGGCATTAGATCACAAATAACTGCTAAACTCGGCTCGTCAAGTCTGCTACATGAAAGTAATAGTAGTAGGCCGATTGGAATATCCCATTATTGGGGCAGGTGCTGAAACTGGAATATTTGCAAAGTTTGAAGAACCCACTGGTGTCAATCTAATAGTTTGGTATAACTCAGCTTGTTTTCGCATGGCTGGAAGGGGTTATTGCCTTTTGTTGATGCTAATGCTATAGTAGCTAACACGACCAATGAAATTTTACCTGTAAGTTTGTAAATTCTATTAAATTTTAAAAATAAAACATTCATCTTATTTTGTCATTTTTCTGAACTGTGAATCATTTTATAATTATTTGGAATATGGTTGTTAGCTTTGGATATGATGGTATAATTATTGCTTGTCTCTCCCTCTGTTGATATTTTTTTAACTTTTGCAGTCTATTATTATTGACGAGGCAATTGCAATTCTGCTAATGTATAAGGAAATATACAATTACATGCCCTGTTTGATATCCTTCTCCTGTTATTGATAGAGGGATAGCACTTAACGGGGTTAGTTTATATTGCATTATTAAAAAAATAGTTCCATGGACTTCATCCCAGTCATCCTTTAATCTTTTAATTTTATAGGTTTCCTTATTCGCCTTTCCGTTTTGTCTTGTTGTTTTGGAATAATTCTAATATACTTATTGGTTTTCCAAAAAGGTGATGACTAAAAGTGGATAAGGAGGAACTTTATGAAGAATTTTGAAGTGTCTATATATGGTCTTTTTTAGTCGACACATATATTTTAGCTAATAATGTTCGGCTATTTTCTTTTGAATATGTTAAAAGTTGAATTTTACAAGTCCTTATGGACTATATATAATACATAAATACAATTTTTGGTCGTTTACATTTGATAGTATGTACACAATTAAGACATACATTAATATTTGTATATTGCTTTTAATGTATATATGGATGTTGCGTACATAATGACAAGAGTTTGATTTTACATTAAATAGTATTGGTAACGAAAGTATAACCTGTTGCTTTTATTGTTACAAATTGTTGCACAAAAAAGTTTTGGGTCGTTTGGTTCTACTTATATTTTTCTGTTGTACTTTTCAGTTTTTTGTTTCTATTTTTCTTTTAAATAAAAACAAAACCTGTTTGGTTGTTAATATTAATGTAGCTATATTTTTATCACTAGTAATAATTACATATTAGATAAAACTTAAAGATAAAATTATTTTTAATTAAATAAATATATTTAATTTCTTATATAATATTTATTTTAATCTTATGTTATTTTAACAAAATAAATAATTTAAAATTAATATTTATTTGAAATATATTTTAATTATTAAATCAAATTTTGTTTGAATATTTATATGTTTTAAATTTAATTATATTTATTAATAATTATTAAAATTTAACTACATATAATTTAGTTATAAAAATTAAATAAAATTACATTATTCATAATTTTTATTGATAATTAATTTTAATTTATTAAATATATAATTTTGAATTAAATTATTCATAATTTTTATTAATAATTAAATAATAATAAATCAGATAAATCAATCTTTTAACAGACATATTATTACACTAAACCGAACCGGTTCTTAGGTTTTTGGTCGAACCGGACGGTTCGGTTCAATTTTTAAAACATTGGTAAATATTATATCGAACCAACCGACTTTCTCTACAATTATGTTCTTTTTCAACTCTTTACTTGCCCCATCTTCCTCCGAGCACCAGGGTGAGTTCTTGTCCGTTGCAATTGAATATTACTTCTTATTGGTCTGTGGAATTAGGGTTTCTAAGGCCTGTATCTCGAAGCTGTTTGTGGACTGCTTGTGAATTAGTTGAAATGGAGGTTTGTCTCTGATTCACGTACTCCATTAATGCGTATGTGTAGCTCAGAGATGTATAATGATTATTGTTGTTTACTTATTCTAGCAAGGAGGTGAAAGCGGCGTTATTGATATAGACAAGACCATGGTGATTATGGAGCCGGAGCAGAGCGATGGAGGGTTGTGTGTGCCTGTAAAGGAGAAAATTGAATTTAAGGCTCCTGGAAAAAAGTCCATTTTAGGTATGTTTAAGCATTAGTTGTACTTTCTTCTTCATGAATTCATCTTTTCATATAATATTGGTTAAGTTTAGAACCTGTTTTTGGATTCTTTTACGAGACCAGTATAACTGATTATGTGTTGAGTAGCCTATGAAACTATCCTATTTAGTTCTTGTCTGATTTGGAGTATTTTCCATGTTCCCCCCAACGTGCATAATGATTTATTGTGTTCTTCCTTTCTCTATGTGTATGTATTTTTGCTTGTAAATATGCAAGGGGCATTTTATTTACTTGATAACATAAATCTATTGTCAGGATTAGATGTCCTTGCAAATGCCAAGAGGGGAGGATCTGTCGATGAGTTTAAGGCTCCAAGAGAAAGAGTGACTTCAGTTATAGCTTCTATTGATGAGGAGGAAGAGTTGGTCTCTTCAGAAATATATGTCCCAGGTGACCGTAAAACCAATAATGCACGCACTAATGTGAATAGACGATATCGTGAAACATCTACTACCGACACAACACGTACTGGTATGTTTTAACTTTTCTTTCTAAAGTCCCCTGAGCTTAATGTGTGTTTTTGTTTTCTTGTACTGGTTATTTGTGTGACAAGTATTCATGTTGGATTTAGTTGTGATATAATTTATTTGAATGCCAACTGTCATCCAATTTTTTGTGGAACATTCTCTTTTAACAATTTGTTTAGAAAAATATTTCATTTGAGAAATTTCTTCCTAAATGAATATCATCATCTTGTCACCGATACTGATTAAGAGATTGAGTTCTTCATAATACAATCGGATTTTTCTGTTTTATGGATTGTGGGGGACCATATCTTGCAATTGAATAATGGATATAATGGGTACTCAAACTATTACGAGTTGATTGTAGCTCGGTAGCTTTTTCTGATATCATTATACTGATATTCTGCAAGCTTTCTGTTAGTTATTTCTATCGTCTACTTTCTATATGTTTTCTTCTTTTCAGTTTAGAGCTTCAGTCTATTTCTCTTAAGGCTTCTTATCATATATTGCAGAAAGTGTTGTGACTCAAGAAGAAACAGTTGGTGATAAATTTTGGATGCACCGATCAAGAGAGGATAGATCTTCATATGTAAGTTACTACTTATTGATGCTAGTTTTTGTCTTATTATGACCAAAACTGGGTAAATATATAAATATAGGTAACCCTTACAAAATTATCTCTTTTTGGGAATCTAAGGTTGACAGTTTTGGATGCTCTACAAGCTTTTATCAGTATAAAACTCAATTGTCTAATTAATGCTTACTGTGGTGTTTTGGTTCTTCAAAGTGCCTTGTTTCTATATGGTTGATTTGGTCAATGTTTGCTTGAAACAGAATCTAGGCTAAAAGAAGGGATTAGAATCAAAATAAGCAAATGATATCACCATTATGGTTATATGTTTATTGTGATACTGTTGTCCTTTTTATTTATAAGCTTACTTTAATTTGGAAAATTTTCAATCTCAAAAACATATGGTATGGATTGCAGGATCAAGCTGCTTCTGTTGGGAGTTCTCGGAGTGGAAGGTCCAGGATTCCTAGTGGTGAGAGGGATAACTACAGAAATGATAGAAGAGACTTTAAGGATGACACTTCAAGTGAGAATTGGAGAGGTAAACAGAGGCACAACAATGATCGGGAAGATCGTTATCGTGGAAGGGAAGCCTATGATAAGTATGAGCGAAATAGTGGTGGAGATTATGGGAGGAAACGAAGCAGATATGGAAGTTCAAGGACACCAGGTATCTTCTATTCTCTTGTTCTAGGATTTTTGTTCAGTTTGATTCTGAACTTTCTAGGGATTTTTCAGTACTTCTTTTAGAATGCATTTATGAACTACTCATTAAAGAGGAAGCATGGACCAACTCCGTGCAGCAAGGGAAGGAAGGGTGACAGAGAAAAGTGGATTGGGGAAAATAACCTGACTTTTCTGACCTCTGTCTACTCTGATCGCAAGATGTTGATTTTGCAGGCAGATCTGATTGGGATGATGGAAGATGGGAATGGGAAGAAACACCTCGCAGGGATAGTTACTCTAACAGCAGTAGACGCCATCAACCTTCACCATCGCCAATGCTAATTGGAGCGTCACCTGATGCACGATTAGTTTCCCCATGGTTGGGTGGCCAAACACCTCATTCTTCTGGTATTTCAATTGTCTTTTATCTTTATTGTCATTTCATGTTTTAGGTTATGCATCCCGTCTCATGTTTACAACTTTTACATTTAAAAAATGTAGGTTATGCTGCTTCTCCTTGGGATCACGTTGCTCCATCTCCCGTTCCTATTCGTGCATCTGGATCTTCTGCAAAGTCTTCTAGCTCTGGAGTGGGTCAGAGGTCCAATCATCTTTCCTTTTCTACAGCAAGTTCCCAAACAGTGGAGGTAAATTTTGATTGACTAAAACCAATTTCTTTGTCTTTAATTATCCTCTCAGAAAATGAACTTTGAATCATGTCTTGATTGTTGCCCTCAATCCCTGATCGATGGTGTTCGCAATGTGATAAACAATGTTATATTCTGTTGTTATCTGATTTGTCGCCCAGGACGAAAAAGCTGAGAAAACTCATTCATCGGAGCAACATAATCATGAAATTAGTGAAAGCATGCGGATTCAAATGGAATATGATTCTGATCGAGCCTGGTAATTTTTCTACTGAAGACTCATCTGATATTCGACTTTTTATGTCGGCTGCCTTCCTGATCATTGATCCTTGTGAGAACACATGCCATATCTTAACGCTAAATTTCTTGATTGAATTCCATTTGATAGGTATGACAGAGAAGAAGGCAATACTTTGTTTGATGCTGATAGCTCATCATTTTTTCTGGGTGATGAGGCTTCATTCCAAAAAAAAGAGGCAGAGTTGGCCAAAAGATTGGTATGTTAAATACTTGGACTAATCTTTTCCCTGTCTCATTTTGTGTCAGACTTTAGATGTTGTACCTGTATCTTGATTTGTAGGATATAATAAAAACGATGATTTACAACTCATATGCACTTAGAGCTTGTTATTAGTATTCAATACGATGGATCCAAAGGCCCTCCATTTCATGCTAATCTTTGCTAATACTAGTAATGCGGTTGGCATTACTAGTATTAGGAATTGAGAAGTCATGATTTTGCCTCATGCATTTTGGAAATATCCAATCCAGTGGAGAAAGTTTAGGATATAATAGGAAATACTTTGCAAGTTCATTATTGAATATAAACCAGACAAGTGCTGCTTGTGTAAATTGTTTTATTTTTCATTGTCTCCATTTACTTTCATTGGACATATTTGCTAATTTTCGAATTCATAACACAGGTTCGAAGAGACGGCAGCAGAATGTCACTTGCTCAAAGCAAAAAGTTGTCTCAGCTTACTGCTGATAATGCACAATGGGAAGATAGGCAACTTCTGAGATCTGGAGCTGTTAGAGGTACTGAGGTGCAGACTGAGTTTGATGATGAAAACGAGCGAAAAGTTATTCTTCTCGTACATGGTAAGAGAACTTTATGATAAGCCTTGTATTTCAATTTATTAATGGAGGACAGATCATTTACTCTCTGCGTGAACCGTTCACATTTCTCCTTTGGTAGATACGAAACCTCCTTTCCTTGATGGAAGAGTTGTGTTCACCAAACAAGCTGAGCCAGTAATGCCTATAAAAGATCCCACGTCAGACATGGCTATTATTTCACGCAAAGGATCAGCTCTGGTCAGGGAAGTTCATGAAAAGCAAAGTATGAATAAGTCCCGCCAGCGCTTTTGGGAGCTTGCTGGCTCAAAACTTGGTGATATTCTTGGTGTTGAGAAAACAGCTGATCAGGTATAATACTTAAATATCCTATCAAACAATAAATTTGCAAATTTGTTTGTGGATATAACTAAAATATCTTTTTTCTTTACATTGTGATCCTAGATTGATGCAGATACTGCTGCAGTAGGTGATGAAGGTGAAGTAGATTTCAAGCAAGATGCAAAATTTGCACAGCATATGAAGAAAGGAGAAGCTGTTAGTGATTTTGCAATGTCAAAATCCCTAGCAGAGCAACGGCAATATCTACCCATATTTTCAGTACGCGATGAGTTACTACAGGTTTGAGAAAGCCCTTTTCTTGTATTGATTCTTTGTTCTCTTTTTTTTTAGCTTTTCATACTAGTGAAATTTGCTACTTCTGACTGGTTCTTCTGCTTTTTCTGATTCTGGGAAACAGAATTTCATATAATTGGCCCATTAGCTGTTTCCTAAAGTTTGATTTTTACTTTCTTTTTTGCTATTTCTGACTGGTTCTTCAGCTTTTTCTGATTCTGGGAAACGGAATTTCATATAATTGGCCCATTAGCTGTTTTTTACAGTTTGATTTTTACTTTCTTTTTTTAGTTGCCAACTGTTATTTTCACTTTGTAGTGTATACACCTTTTGGCTAACTATCTTATTGTCTTTTCTGAATGTGCATTGGATAGATAATTCGTGAAAATCAGGTAGTTGTCGTGGTTGGAGAAACTGGTTCTGGGAAGACAACCCAACTGACACAGGTTTCTACAGTTTTATTTCCTTATAGAATTCTATTGTTGCTTTGGAGAACTGGAGTGTATGTGTTATTACCAACTGAAATACTGAATCGAAAGTGCAATCTTGTTTACAGTATCTACATGAAGATGGGTATACAAAAACGGGTATGGTGGGTTGCACCCAACCAAGGCGTGTGGCAGCTATGAGTGTTGCAAAAAGAGTTAGTGAAGAGATGGAGACTGAATTGGGGGATAAGGTTGGCTATGCCATTCGTTTTGAAGATGTGACTGGACCAAATACCATAATTAAGGTATGGTAAATTGTTGGTCTCTGATAGTGAACGTATTAAATTTGATTATGATGTTGCTAGTTGGATACTGAAATAATCTCTCTTACCAGAAATAAGTTTCAGTTTGTGTTCCGATATATACCCTAAAAGAAGGGGGAAGGGCAATTTATGTTATTTTAGGTTCATTCAGCCTTTGATTCTTAAAATATTTTGCATTCTCAAATTTTGCATGCACAGCAGGGAAGCAAATTATGTTATCATAGGGTTCATCGAACTTTTGGTCCTGAAAATATTAAACTGTTGCTTTCTCAAATTCTGCACGCATGGTGTTGCAGCACTGATGGAGTTATTATAGTGAAAAGATATTTATTTTTTCCTTAACAAAGGGCGGGGTGAAATTTATGTTGTTGTAGGTTCATTTAACCCTGGTTTCTGAAAATATCACAATGTTGCATTCTCAATTTCTTACGCACAATTTTTGCAGTACATGACTGATGGAGTGCTGTTGCGTGAAACACTCAAGGATTCTGAACTTGACAAGTATCGGTATGTGGTCATACGACTCTCCATTATTGTTCTGTATTTTTGTAGAGAAAGATCGCTAAATATCATTATCGTGTTTGTAGTGTCGTAGTAATGGATGAAGCACATGAGAGGTCCTTGAACACTGATGTGCTGTTTGGGATCCTTAAAAAGGTGGTTGCAGCGCGTCGAGACTTCAAACTCATTGTGACATCTGCAACTTTGAATGCCCAGAAATTTTCAAATTTTTTTGGGAGGTAAATTGATTTTTCATTTACCTTGACAATTTAAAAGGAACGTTTGATATTATTTGTTTAATGATTTTTCAAATGTGTTGCAGCGTACCTATTTTTCACATTCCTGGGAGAACTTTTCCTGTGAACACTTTGTACAGTAAAACTCCTTGTGAGGATTATGTTGAAGCTGCAGTGAAGCAGGCGATGACTATTCACATTACCAGTCCTCCAGGTGACATCCTAATATTCATGACCGGTCAAGATGAGATTGAGGCGGCCTGTCATGCCCTTGCAGAGCGCATGGAACAACTTCTATCCTCAACCAAGAAAACAGTTCCCAAACTCTTGATACTTCCCATATATTCTCAACTTCCAGCTGATTTGCAAGCAAAGATATTCCAAAAAGCTGAAGATGGGGCCCGGAAATGCATAGTTGCAACTAATATTGCCGAGACATCTTTGACTGTGGATGGAATTTTTTACGTCATTGATACAGGATATGGTAAAATGAAGGTGTACAACCCTAGGATGGGTATGGATGCTCTCCAAGTTTTCCCAGTTAGCCGTGCTGCTGCTGATCAACGTGCTGGACGTGCTGGAAGAACTGGCCCAGGTACCTGTTATAGGCTTTATACAGAAAGTGCATACCTTAATGAGATGCTGCCCAGTCAAGTGCCAGAAATCCAACGGACAAACCTTGGCAATGTCGTGTTGCTGCTCAAGTCTCTTAAAGTTGACAACCTGCTGGATTTTGACTTTAT
Organism: Erythroxylum alaternifolium; assembly: GCA_027478495.1. Classification (NCBI taxonomy): domain Eukaryota; kingdom Viridiplantae; phylum Streptophyta; class Magnoliopsida; order Malpighiales; family Erythroxylaceae; genus Erythroxylum; species Erythroxylum alaternifolium. The sequence continues at coordinate 50,772,225 of JANIIA010000003.1, read as the reverse complement.
GGATCCACCTCCACAGGATAACATCCTCAATTCCATGTACCAGTTATGGATCTTGGGTGCACTTAACAATGTAGGGGACCTGACTGATATAGGCTGGAAAATGGTTGAGTTCCCGTTGGACCCCCCACTTGCTAAGATGCTTTTGATGGGTGAACAACTAGGTTGTTTAAATGAGGTTTTGACAATTGTTTCAATGCTTTCAGTGCCATCAGTATTCTTCCGACCAAAGGATAGGGCAGAGGAGAGTGATGCTGCAAGGGAGAAGTTTTTTGTTCCCGAGTCTGACCATCTGACCTTGCTTAATGTCTACTTGCAATGGAAAGAACACCAATATCGGGGAGATTGGTGTAATGATCACTTTTTGCATGTCAAGGGATTACGCAAGGCTAGGGAAGTCAGATCCCAGCTCTTGGATATCCTGAAGACATTGAAAATACCATTAACATCTTGTGGATATGAATGGGACATTATACGGAAGGCCATTTGTTCAGCATATTTTCATAATTCAGCCAGACTAAAAGGTGTTGGCGAGTATGTTAATTGTAGAAGTGGGATGCCATGCCATTTGCATCCAAGCAGTGCTCTATATGGATTGGGTTATACACCAGATTATGTTGTTTATCATGAATTGATTTTGACAACAAAGGAATACATGCAGTGTGCCACCGCAGTGGAGCCCCAGTGGTTGGCCGAGCTGGGACCGATGTTCTTTTCAGTGAAAGATTCGGACACATCCATGTTGGAACACAAGAAAAAACAGAAGGAAGAGAAAACAGCGATGGAAGAGGAAATGGAAAATCTGCGAAAAGTTCAGGCGGAGGCAGAAGCAGAGAGCAAGAAAAGAGAGAGAGAGAGAAGAACGAAACAACAGCAACAAGTTGCAACGCCGGGTCTACGGCAAGGCTCATCCACGTATTTGAGACCAAAGAAGTTTGGTCTGTAAATTTAAACACCCGTTCATACTATGATGTAAACTTAAGTCTGATAAGAGAGAGTTCCTATAAAAGTTTAACATTCAGACTTCGGTAATTACATTGAATTCTTGATTTATATGCTTAGAAAGGCTCCTAAAATCAGGGGTTTCCTCAGCTATCAATAGACTAGACCATAAATTTCCCGTCTTGATATCCAAATTTGCGCTTTATCATTCTGATCATGTAAGATTTATGTATCTGACATTACTTCTGGATACATAACAATCATTCAAGTTTTAGAAAGCAGTTATTAATAAGCACGCAAGATCAATGGGCTCTTTTGGTCTATCGCCAATGGTTTGACATCGATGGAAGAAACAGAAACAGGAGGGAGCACGGTGGAATTAAATCTGATATTCCTGAAGAAACCTTCTCAATGCAAGCACCGAGATATGACTTAAAAGCGTTTGTTCTCATCTCGAAGGTATACATTACATGGAAGGAGCTTAAGTTGGCTGAGACTAGCGCCTTTGAAAAACAAATAAAGAACCTCTCGAGCCTTTCCCCAATCTAATCTTCTCATCAATATATGTTATTTGCAGCTTAACTTCACTCTCACCTCCGTACTGGAACTCCAAGGCTCCCACCTTAAGTTGTGGTGGTTCAAATACGACCTGAATCCAGCTATCATCCAAAGCCTTCAATTTACCTGATTTGGGTGTGTAGAAAAAGAGCAATTGAAGACGAGGTCTTGTCATTGATAATACAGGTTTATGTTGAAGATAAGATCTAAAGACATGAAAGTTGACATCTTTATATCAAAGAAAGGCCATAATATGACCTGAAAAAGGAGCTTTACTCAGATTATTTAATCCTGAATGGGGATGTGAATCAAGGTGGATAACTAAATTCATTCACTTCCTATTTTACTCCTAATTAGGGGCACCAAGGAAGTACCTTTTAAAGAGACTTCTCCATCCAGGAACCCCATAGCAGAAAAAGCCACCTTGTTTCTCACTGTGTCAGGAGCTTCAACAACCTGAATCATTTCTTTTGTTCTGAAAAAGAGGCGTCCCAATGCACTCCTATACCCACCACCAGGTGAAGTTGGCCTTGAACAGTATGTCACATCCCACTCTGAATTAGACCAGTTAAGCTTAGAAATCAATGAATTGCTACTTCAAGAGAAAAGGATAACCAATACTGGACCCAAAACTTGAAAGAAATGATGAAGACAAATACAGGTTTGTGTTTTGCGAATATTCAGAACTTCACCTCCAAAGATAAGTGGGCATTTCACAGGTTCAGGAACACAATACTTTTGCAGTTCTTGAGCAACATCAGCCACTTCTTGGTGCTGTTCTTTACTCAGTGAAACCCCGCCATCTGTTCCTGCAATCTAATGTGAATTTTTATATTCAGATTTCATGAAAACAACTCAAAATATGAACTTCAAACACCTACTTTATGCATTATCTTCAGCAATCAATAATTAGTAATTACAATGTTCAATAATATGACAACTCAAAAAAATGCACGGCCAAAGCCACAAAAGTCATGTTTCACACTTAACATGCAGATACAAGGCTTTCATCCAACTGGGTCTTACCTTAGACAAAATGGAAGCAACCAGATCATCGGGTCGTCCGGTTTTCACTTCCGGGTTTGAGACAGAAACCGAGCACACGAGTCGAGGAGTCGTATTCAATCGAGTAGTGAAGGTTAAAGAACCAATTAAAGACAAGTTGGAAGGTGCAGAGAGAACCAGAGAAGTTCTCTTTCTGTATAATTCAGGTCCTCTGAATGACGATAACAGGGCTAGAGAAGAAGAAGTTGCCATGGCGGTCGGACCGGAGAGCTGAGCTTGGAGCAGACAAGACCACAGTTCTGTTCTGATTTAGCGTCTGACATCCTAGCATGACAATCTATAGCGGGCCCCACGTGATGCTTTTAATTGGTTTATGTGCTGACACGTCGACTGAACTTAATTCACTGTTTTATCCGTTTTAATCCAGCGAGTTAATTTAATATTACTATTTACTTGTTCTTTAGGTAAAATATATTAATTTATTCTTTAAAACATTTTATAAAATTTTAATAATAAATCCCTTAAATTTCTTTTATAGTATAAACCTTTATTAATATTAACGTTATTATTAAATTATGTTTAAATAAGAATTATTTTCTAAAATATTAATTTTAAGATTTAAAATCAATGTATTTGGTATTTCTCTATTTTGCGAGGATATAAGGAGCATCAAGGTATGCAGTCTTCCTTTTATATTTTTACAAAAAGACTGTTTTCATAATTCAAATTTTGCTAATTACTCTAAAATTCTCCCTCAATAATTTTAAGAGTTAATGCATAAATATTAATAATTAATTTAAAATTTTGTAAACACTTTTATTAAAAGTTAATTTGTATCTTTAAATCATAAAATTATTTAATTACCAATTGTTAAGTTAAATAAGTCCAACTTAATCCAAACCATTACCATCTCTAATCGAATCCTTGTATAGAGTATGTGCTTGTACTGAGTAGATGAGTGCAGGCTCAGGATTTGCACCTTACTAAAAAAGACAAGAAGAAGAAGAGTTTTCGTTTGATCACACAAGACAACTGCCAATGTAAGCATTTTGGTGTTAGTCAAAACACAAACTTTAATTATGGAACCACGAATAATCCTCAATTTGTATTATTGGAAAAAATGCCAAAAAATACTTATTTTTACTATCTATTGAAAGATAAATAAGCTGCTAAACTGCTTGAACAAAATTTTTTATGTATGAATAAGTTATTGAAACTTTTGATCAATCTTTATAAAAATTATATATTTTTATGTCGTTAACGTTATTCTGCGTCTTTTTTAATACGTAAATCTCTTAAGCGATAAAAGAAATTAAATGTTCGCAAACTTTCTTCAGCAGACAGTCGAAGAATTTAATAACTACTTATAATAGCCTTATTTTGGCAATGTATGCACTTTTGGTTCTTGCACCAATTCAAATTCTCTAAACGTAACACATTTAGATTTTTTCAGGCTTTTTGCTCAACTGTTGAAGCTTACGGAGCTTAGAATTTGACAATAACTAGGCTGATATGAGACACAAATGAGTAAGAGAACAGCAAAACACCTGAGGAAATGGTTTTGGATGGATCTTTCATTGAAGATAAATACCAGTTGCCAAAGAAGCATATTAAACTGAAAGTCGAAGCTTTTGTTTATGCAGTGAAAGTACCTGACTTTGTCAGATAAAGCCATCAAGATCTGACAAGAATGATATATCTTCTAAGAACTATTTTCTTATTTGGACTGGAAATGCATGATACAAGGTGGAAAAAATTTCTGCTAATGTTACAAGGATGAAAGGAAATGCAACAGCCTTTCTCTGTTACAAAAATTGGATTACTTTCCATCTGTGCGTAAATAGGTGTTTGTGCCTTCTTGCATGAGTTTGGAACCAAACCAGCCTACGGTATCTTCAAATTTCCCTGCATCTGTTCCATGTATACCATTGCTGGATGTCCTTTTTGATGTCGGTTTTCATTCTGATATCTTGACATACATAGGCATGAGAACCAGGCCTCACCACGGCGGGTGGTCATCTTTTGGAGTTTGAGGTGGCATTGGTTTCCAGCTGGGTTTCTCATCCCAATACATGTCGTAATATACATGTCCAGGAGTGTGACTAGCCACACAACACCATATACCAACGTACTGCTTCACACGTCTCCTAAACTTTTCTTCTCTTTCCTGAGGATATTTAACAGGGAATTACTACATAAAGAGTGAAGCTCATACATCTTTAAACTTAAACCAAGCCGAACCAGGAAAAAGAGAAGAATTGCCTTATTGGTGAAACCCGCAAAAGCATCTTGCATTGAAGAGAATTGAATGACTTTGATGTGTTTGAATGCTGAGAATATTGTCTTGAACTGCAATTGGAAACAAAGTTCAAGTTAGTGCAACAAGGCTGGCATTGAGAGGGAGTCTAAGAAACAAGTTACTCGAGTCTTCGACAAAAGAATACCCCATAACTGAACTAAACAACATGCTACTTCCAGATCCTAGATTAACTAATCCAAATTGTGCACATGTTCAACAATTTTGTGTCTATGAAGTATGAAGACTTACTGTACAAAACAATAATGATTTGACTGCATTAACACAATATTCCTCGTAACAATCGAACCAAATACACATTAAGCAGGTAGCTTCAAAAGCTTGGAAAAAAAATTCAATTACCGTTTCTTCATTGCTGCGTTTCGGAAATTTAAGTAATCCTGACGAACTTATATTGTTTGAAGCATGACAGTCTTGGCTTCCATCTTGACAAAGCTGAACACTAAGCCATGATTGTTTCACCTACAAAAGTGCAAAGGAACGCTAATTTGGAAGCACTGACATCATAGTTCTTTTAGCAGACATGTAAGTTCAGTTCTTTACATGGAGAGGCAGTAATGGATTGTCTAGAAAGGAATACTCTCTGATGCCAATTCCAGGGCCAAACTCCTCCAATGGCAGGTCTTTCAACATTACATTTACCTGCAGTCCAGTAGATATTCCTTTCATTAGGACAGTCGTATGGCAAAGTTCAGGAGAAAAACATTTTCCGATTTTTTCTATCAGAAAGCAAAATTAGACATAATATCTAATGCAACTGCATTCAACGGCTCAACACAAATCCAAATGGCATTTTTGAGGAAATAATTAAAGCTCCAGAATGAACATGAAAGGCAAAAAGGTGAGAATTAATAGACATAACTCTAAAGCTAATAATAAAGATCAAGCTGTTACAGCTGATCTAGAAATTAAGTAAAGAATAGGGTTAGTATGGATTCCAAAAAGAAACAAATTAAGCAACCGAAGACCACCAACTTCAGATACTTGCAACCTATTGGTTATGGAGAAATAATTAAGCAACCGAAGACCACCAACTTCAGATACTTGCAACCTATTGGTTATGGAGAAATACAAACTCATACCATAACAAACTACAAAAAGTAGCTTAGGTTCAATTAGTTTAGAACTTCATCATGAGCATATAGAATGGGACCAAAAACACAGCCAAAAAAAAAATACTAAGAAGTACTTCATAATGAATATCTGAACAACTATAGGAGCTAAGGTATAATCTACCCCCTCCCAAAAACCAAAAGTTCATATTTAAGCATAAGCGTGTTTTAATCTTGGTTCCTTTTTATATTCACAGTCATGAGGAAATGATTAATCTCAAGAATTTTATGCCAAGGCCCAACTAACAAGAGGCACAATCTGGGTTAATATTAGGAACTACTTTAAACAAGAAAAATTATGTTGAATTGACTTTTTTGGTAACTGAAAAAGAAAAATTTTGATTACACCAACAAAATGGGAAACTTTAAAACCAATGCAGTATGCAGATTTCTAAATATGCTTTAATTGATGCTGGGCAATTAGGATACAAGTTGTAGAGGCTGGAAGTTGATCCCATGTCAACCTGGTCCTATCCAATGCAAATTGAAATATGTATAAATGCAATGCACATCAGAACGGCATGAGAAACTAATTCACATTGCACGAATTGAATTCTTCTACAAAACATGAAAACCAATCGCCAATGGCCGTATGAGTAGGAAATCTTGTGATCTGCTTTCATTTTGCACCATAAATGGACATCACTGGCAGCTGAAAACATACTGAATAAAGTTTTGTCCCACAGATTCTGGGAGCTGAGTAATACCACACGTGTACATTTCCCAAGTACATGACAAACAAACATTTTCTCAAGCAGAAAGTAGTTCACACGTTAAGTGATAAGGAGAAAATAGTAGTTCCCACAACAATCTTCAAGATAAAAGAAAGCACCTCAAATACGTGGTCCAAAGGGCAGAGAAAAGGTTGTCTAGTCATTGACCCCTCCAGAACTCCAGGATGCGGAAACCATAGCCTATCCAATCTGCACCATAATGGAGGCATGATCTGAAATGTACACATAGAATACATCAACAAACAAAGCTTTAGTGCATTTTAAACTGACTCATTACTGCTATTTCCGTTATTGCTTCCATTGCAACCACTTTATGTATGAAAATGAGAAAGCAATAACCAACATTAATAAGTGTAAGTTGTGTATGGGAAGCAGATTCAGAAAACAGTTTACCCATCAACTTACTTGATCTCACTCCTTTACAAAGAAGATTTTCTTGCCTAGTGTCGACAGTAGGTAAGATTTTAGAGGTTTCTTGAGTTCATAGCAAGCTACAGGTTTTAGTTATTTCTCCAGATAAAAAATAAAGGAAGAGAAGCCAAGAGACAATAATTTAAAATGTGAAATGGAAATAAATCAATAGACATATGACTACCAAAACATAAGAGGGAAAGCAGGTTCAGGAAAGAAATTATTCTCACCAGGGTGCGATTTAACAATGATGCAATTGCCAGTGCCGTCCTTATTTGTTTCATCTGAAGACAGTGAAGGAAGGATGAGAATCAAGACGATATTAGACAAGCTGCAGAACTCAAACAGTGTCATTTGTTGCGTACTTGATAATTAATTACGGCAAAGTGTGACTCAAGATTATGCTCCCCCTCAATTAACAAACTCTTTGGAATAGATGGCTTAAATGACAAAAAGCCTCCTGCATAAATTTAAGGTGATTGTAAAGAGCAGCAATTATCTTAAACAAAGACAGATTTCAACCATTAACTAAAAGCAGATGCAATCACCCAAGCAAGAAGTGTAAATTGTTGAATGCAAAATTAATTCAAATTTCAGTTGTTGAAGAAGCTGAGACAGTTAGGCTATGTTTGGTTGGACTAACTCATAGATTCTAAATAAATTGAAATATCTAGTGGATAACAAAACATCCATTAACAAATTTATAGCATTGCCAATAAATTGAAGTTTTACAAAACCTGAAAAAACTGTTAGAAGTGAGGCATGGTATTACCTGGTGCATCATAGTACTCTGGAGGATCATAGAAAACCATGGCTTCTCGCAACCGATGGCGCTTTCCTGGAGTACCTGCATACTGAAATGTTGTATGCACTGCATACGGCTCCAATCTGAGTTGCTGATACATAGCCTGCCAACATATCCACAAGGATCACGACATTAGTCTTTTCATCACATTTTCATGCTCTTTATGTCAAGACAAGATGAAGCATATAAATCTATTGTAAAGGCTAAATCAACACATAGAAAACACCACCTGAACAAAATAAGTGTGACCACTGCAAAATATACTTGCTGGCAAAATTCCAAGCCTCAAAGTTCCATCAAACGCATAGACAAGGCCACTCTCCCCATCAACAGAAGGTCCTAATTGTTTCCGCACAATATCATTGAACCCATTCTGATCCCATATCTTGTCATCAGCCAAAAGCATTTCTTTCCATTCTTTTGCCAACTTTTTTGAAGACTCTGTTGGGCGCCAATGGAATATTCCTATGTTATAGGCAGCACCAACTATGAAAGTGAAGAAACAAGCCTATTAGTTGAGCGATCATCAAAAGTAATAAAATACTCTCAATTAGCATAGTAGTGAAACATACAATAGAAACCAAAAGTATTAAAGCAACGGACTGAGAACGTTCCAGACACTACTGTTAATATACTACACAAATCAGGAGAGCATGCATGGACTGAATGCTACAAATGAAGTTTATTTATGAAGAATAAATCCAAGTATACCATTCTTCATGAATATGCTGTACGTTGTTGGAAGATCTAAGTACAATGCAGAGTTACAAGTACAATTACTGAATTCATGCCTCCTACGGCACTCATATAGAGAAATATTCAGGCATTATAAGGGCCCTTCCATCGTTTTGTTTCCTTTTTCCAGTAGGCAGGAAAGGATCACCCTACCCCCACCCTCACCTGTATTTAAAACAAAGTGAAGGAAGAGGGAGCTAATTATCCGTCATTAGACCAGCCAATTTTTATATGATTATTATCAACTAGACGAATTCACTCCATAATGCCTAGTCAGTTGTCTAGAAAAGGTAGATAATTGTCGTCATTCTTTAAAGTTCTTGACCTTCCAACCAATCAAAATGGGGAAGTGTGGAAAAATGTCGTCGATGATGTAGGAGCCTCCAGTTTAACAGCCATAAAGCTACACAAGGGACAACAAAGTGCAAGAAGTATTAATCTAGGGCAAATCACCTTGTTGCCAAACTTCCAAACTGTCATCAACCACGGTGGGTACAACTTGATCACTTGAAGTTAAAACATCTGCATCTGGATATCGTGCAAGATATGGTAGTGGATTCTGTTCAAGGATAATGGACAATCCTATGAAGTTTATACTGAAAATGATGGTGCCAAATAAAAAGAAATAAAATTTCTCAAGAAGTTTGTTGTAAAAATGACCACAAAACATTTGATTGTATACACAAGATGATCACAACAATACCAGAATTGAAGCAGGAGAAATATGAAATTACACACGAATTTCCTATCTTCACAAATATTTGTTTGTTGTGCTACACCAAATTTAATCAGTTGGGAAGAGAAAATTATACAATTGGAATAATAGGAACAGGGCACGAAGAAATTTTATCTCCTAGATAAGATAGGCACCATACTACCAAATGGAATGTAAAGGCTTGCCAAGGCAAGATTGTAGGTTGAGGCTCCTGATAATTCGCTTCATGCAAAAGAGCACTGAATTACACGATTTCAACTTTCTTTTTACTTTTTTCAGAATTTTCTATCCAAGACCTTGCCTACATGGGATAACCTGAAATGATACTCTCAATCTTTTGCATTTAATTTCAAACGTAGCAACCATTGCCACAACGACCAAATAGGCTCACTAAGAATATAAAATACTTCCAAATGAAAAAGGGAAAAAAAAGATAAAATATCTGAAATGATTCAGGCATGGGGATAGTTCAGGAGTATGGAGCCTAAAAGATGAAACCAAATAGATAGACCAGTACCTTTAACCAAACCATGTCAGTGTCACACATTAATACTTCATATCCAAAAGGGAGGATTGCATCTATCAGAATAACCTTTTCTCTCCCCATTTTATGAAAGGTTACTGAGCCCCAGCCAACATCTGACGTGCTCATGTGACTTCCCATGTCAAAAACAGGAATCCCTTTCCAGTACAGAGCCTCCAAGAGCTTAGTGTCCATAGCACCTATTTTAGAGGAAGTTTTTAAGTAACAACTTTCAGGAGCTGAAGTCCCACTGAACAAATCTTAAGCAAATGAGATTGTCTACATGACTTACCGACAAGAAGATTAGAAAGCCCCATATCCGTCAAGTGTTTAACCCATGTAAGGATAAAATCCATGAATGCATAATTACCAAATGTAACAATTATGACATTATCTTTGACCCTCTCCTCAACCAGTTGTTTTGTGAGTCTAAAATTCTTTAGAGGAGGAATCTTGGAATTGCGTGGAGGAGCATCCCAAATTGGTTTTGTTTCTCTGTTTGGAAGCTTTGATGTTGGCATCAAAGGAGCAAACGTTGATAATTGAGAATAATTTGATGATCGATCCAAGTAAGGAGCATCCACCTCTGAGAAGAATAGAGTTTGTTGAGGAAGCAAATAAATGGTAAACGACTAATTGTGATGAGTGGATTGATTGGACAAGTATATCACAAAGATGAAACTGCACTGATAAGACTACACAAAGGGCAGGCAAACCATGATCAGGAAGGAAACATAAACGAAGAAATTAAGTTAGCAAGACCTATATAGTAGCACATTAATGACACTGGAAGCATTTCCATTAAGCTCCAACATCACCAGCATAAAGTGCAGATCGGAATCCAAGTGTTTTATGTTATGAAGAGAATGAGAACGAATAAAAGCAACATTTGCTATGAACAATTGTAAAAGGGATACGGTTGAACTTTTGAAAAAGGTGGGCTTCCATGATTTTCCAGACTAGTATACGGGACCAAATTTCCAGCTTTATGGCAAAAAGAATCCTCTGTTAACCAAAATTTTTAAGAAAGATAACACTTTCAACAACCCAAAAGCTCCATCGTAATTAAACCAGAGATGGATAGAATTAAACGGTCAGTATTTCAAACTGAAAGTTGAAATTGCTGCATAATCAATTCCTGGTCCAAAAAAGATAAAGTCAAACTTGAGCTACGGGAGGACGAAAGACAAAGCCAAAAACCCAAGAACAACATGATGATCAACATTACTCTGTAATCTCTCGTCCGGTACTAGTAAAAACTGGATTCATTTACAAAGCCACAGACAAATAAAAGGAAAACATACGAGAGGTGATTGAAGGAGCAGAAGAGAGCCATGAAGTAGAAGAGTTGTTGTTGGAGTAGACGGCAGAGAAGACGTAGAACGACGAGAACACGATCCCCACCACCACTGTTGCGTAGATTGCTACAAACAACGGCTTCGAACTAGTCACTTCCTGGTACGCATTTCTCCATACACCCATTTCTCTCAAAATTCACAACATCCAACACAACTTAACAAAATTAACCAACCCTTTTCGAATTGTGACAAATACTTACTCCTAGTCGTACTCTCTTCATCAACTCCATTACAATCATGGATCGTATTTAGGCCCTCCTCAGTGGGTCAACTTTCACAATAGTTTTTTTTTATTTGTCTTAAGTGGAATTTTTATTTAAATATAGAAACTGATCTGTTCTTTTCATTGTAAATAAATAAACTTGGAAGTAACTAGATCTATTCGAATGTGTTCTATATGTTCTCATTGGACTGGCGTCTCCTGATCTACTTCTTACATACATCTGTTCAATTTTCTTTATTACTTGCGTATGTCAGATGATTGATCCTGAGAAGATTGTAAACTGGTGAGTTACACATGGCTACTTCCAAAAGCATACAGGACTCCAGAGAGATTGACATATTTAATAATCAATACAATTTCCATGTTCCCTGTGTTACATGTTATTAACTTGGTGATACCCATATCTTGATCTATTACTCCATTGACAAGACCTTGCATGTTACAGCTTGATTGTGTGCATTTGCTCAAGGCATTGGCATGCACATACAGAGGTTTTCGCTCTTATCAATCACTCTCTTTGTTTGTCTAAGAATGTTAATACTTAATATTGATCTATTTCCATATCTTCTATGTTTTTATACATGCCCTTCATCGTATTGATATTTTAAGCTAGACTTAATATGAAGTAAATAAATGAAATTGGGTTGATATCGAATTTTAAGTTAAATTTTAATTAAAAATTAATTTGACAGTGTATTAAATATTTGAATTAATTATATTTTATTATGTTTAGAATTTTATTTTCTGAATTAAATTAGATCTATACCAAATTATTATGTATAAGTTAAACTTGAAAAACGAAAGGGTTTTTGTAGCACCCAAATACCCCTTGAAAGGATATATGAATGTCACACAAAATAGACAAACAAATCAAAGCATACAAAAACTTCCAGTAAATAATTCAAACAACCACACATTAAATTACATACTACGTAACATAAATTCACTGAAACATCTAAACCAAATTGAAATATTGTTGTTATAACTTACAAACAAATTCACATATACATATCAGACACAAGCTCAAGAGTCAAATCAAATATTTAACATTATTTTCAAAACAACACTCAGACTTCATTGGCCATTGCGGTTGTCTTGTCCCAATCTTTA
>JANIIA010000003.1:50739141-50749195 GCA_027478495.1 Erythroxylum alaternifolium | reverse complement strand
GTTTTGTTGATCAAGCTTGGGGAAGAGCTTAGGAAGACGCCTAAGTGTGTGTGCACATTGGAGGCATCAAACCAAGAAGGCTAACACATTATTGAACTTCACGTTGAGATAGCATAAAATATTTTCTACAACGCATACATGATACATCTTCAATCTTTTCATTGGTTCACTTCATTTGATTCATCACTGCCAATACTTAAGTAAAATAATTTGTTATGGACTCATTCTCCTTCATCGAAATCGACCCAAACTCAGCCCTTAAAGTTTAGAGCCGCACCTTCTTTACCCTATCAACTATTTCCTATGCATCATTGGCTCTTATGGCTTTGACTATCTTCTTAAACATGTCATCATCTATCCCTTGACGAATAATTGAGAGTGCAATTTAATCTCTCTTCTTTGCTCACTGCCAAGCTTCTAGTTCAGCTACAGTTGCAATACCCTCAACTGTAGGATCATCATATCCCTTCTCGACCAGCTTTTACAAGCCATGAAACCCAATTATGGCCTTCATGCATAACGCCCATCAATCATAGTTTGTTTTGGTGAGTTGTGGGTATGGAAGGTGATATTTATTTTGGTTGTCATTTGAACAAAACTCTAATACCATTTTGTTGGAAGTTACAGAGGAAGAAGAAAAGAAAGGGTTAATTGACAAACTTTTATTTTTATATTTCCACTTCTTATCTCCATTACAAAGCAACTTATTACAAGTCTTTTTACAGGCTAAATATCAACTACTGATCAAAAGAAATATTCAAAATAGAATTATAAATAACAGACTTTATAGCTGAGCAATCTTTAATAAAATAATTATAACTTTTTTTAACAAAATCCAATGAATCTTAAACTTGCGCTATTTAAAACTAGGCTTAATATGATTTAAATCATATTTAGTTCAACACAAAAACATACATTTACCTTCTCAAAAGGTCTCTTACATTCATTCCCACCGAAGAAAAGAAGTTATGTTTAATTAATTGTTGAACTCTCAACAGTTTTTAGGACAGTCTTTGCCTTTAACATGCATCTTATAATATTCATAATCATGTGATTCTTTTTCTCAATGATGCCAGAGGCGTGCAAAGGCGATGTAAGTTGCCTACAGATACCATTAAAATCACATAAATTAGTAAACTCAACAGAGGTCATTTTCAACCAGAGCGCCCCATTTGTTGGACGATGTTGTTTACTGATAATGCAGTCTTCATAGACCCTTATGGGAGGCACTATCTCTGGCAATCCTTTCACCGTGTACTTTTGTCGTGGAGTTCTTAAACCATTGGTGCCCATAATGTTAATGCCATAACCAACGTATGTCAGATATAAGGTTGGTGTTAGTTTATAAAATATGACCAATTTCATATTAAGTGGGTACATGAAGTGGAAACATGTGGTTTGCTATCATTGGAATCTAAACCACCAATCCTTTTTTGGGACATCGAATTTGACAAAGTGCATTTTGAATATAAACCTCAAACTCTGCATCTTGTAACTTTGAAGACTGATGAGATTATTTTTTAAATCTGGAGCATAGAAGACTACTGGAATGACTTGTATGTCACAATTCATTTGTAACTTGACATTTCCTTTTTTTTTAAATATATATTAGGTATCTTAATTTTATCAGATTAATTGTAAGCTCCTAAGATCTCACTTTAAGTTCTAAAAAAGGTACATTTGGAATTTTAAGGTCCCTCAAGTTCTTACGTAGTATGTACAATTCTGTACACAAGGAGCCTTTACATATTGATTAGTCGACTGCTGATTGATCACTGCCTCCAGGTCAGTATTAAGTTCCCAATAGTTTAAAACCCCCAAATTGTCGCTGAAAGCGAGATGTCCACAATTGATCCGACCAAGGAGTATTTTAGGAAGTTAGAGAATCATCAATACAGAAAATTTTTCTTTTCCCTCTTTAGTGACTCGAACTTAAAGACCTCTTACAAAAGAAAAATTTAAGCCAAGAATTGAAACCATTGAGCCTCTACTATTTGTCATTGACAGTTCCTATTTAAGACTATGACAGAGTTAATTGTCATTCCTAATTTAGAATAATTTTAATAACGTTATTATATTTTGTAATTAATAAATATATATATGTTAAAATACAACAACTAGTAGCAAAATTGTCGCCAAAATATGTAAAAATAATTGAAAGATATTTATTTCTCTCATTGCAGTATATAAATCTTTGCAGGAGAAATATTAATCCCAGGAACCCTGGAGCCACCCTAGGGCTACCCAATATAGGGACATACCCTATATATAACCCAGCTGGGGATTGTTACACGTGGCTCATCCGCAACCTCCCAATTTCCCACTCACGTCCTCTCACACATCAGCAATCAAGGTAAAAATCCCCCAAACTCCGTCCCCACCGTCCGTTAAAAATGCGCGGGAAGATGAAAAGATCGTCTGTCACGCGAAACGTCGCGTAAAAGAGAAGCAGCGTCACCGATGCACTCTCACATAACCGCGACAGAGAAAACGTAGAGCGAGAGAGGACATATTATAGACTATAGAGCTCTAATATCTGTACGGAACTCTTTCTCTCTCTCTCTCAATGGCGCCGAGGAAGCGAAAGGCCGAGGTCGATGCCGAGGTGGACGCCGGAAAGTCAAGCACTGTGGAGCCGGTAACACGGAGGTCTACTCGGTTGGCGAAGTCAGCTCCGGAGCCGGCGGTGGAGTTGCCGAAGAAGAAGAAGGGAAAAGCTACTGAGAAAAAGGGGAAAGAAAACAAGAAGACTGTAGAGGAAAAGCAAACTGAGACAGAGGAAGCGAAGGAGAAAGACGAAGAAGAGGCTAACGAGGTAACTGATGCTGACAAGTCGAAGAAGACTGTTGTTATCGAGCACTGGTAAGATTTGATTTATTTCATCTATTTTCTTTTTAACATTTACTGTTTGGTTGATGAGAATATGTCGAGAAAATTCGTAAAAAAGTTAACATTCGAGTGTTTCTAGTTCTTGTTGTTCGGGCTTAGGTATAGAGCTTAGAGCTTAAAATCTTCTAGCTTTTTAGTTTCATGTAGCTACGCGTTTTCTTTACCTTGAAGCTAAAGAAGATGAAAGGGAAATCAAGCTTTAGACCCTAGCAACGTATAGGTGTTGGCTTTAATTTAGTAGATCCGGTTTCCTAGGGCTGAGGCTTTATGAACCGTGCCTTTTTATAGTGCTAGGGAGTTGTGTGCGTAAATAGTATCTGGTTGCATGTTGCTAATACATGCGAGCATTTGGGTTTTAGGGTTTTCAATTTTGGTACTCTTTGGTTTTTGACTGTCACGGTGTCAGGTCTCCAGTAGGGGGTTTTTCTTAATCTTGTATTGCCTATCCTGAAGAACTTGAGGAAATGATGCAAGAAGCTTTAGTTGACCTTTTTTCTCGTAAACCTCTGGTTATAACTCATGAGTTTATTTGCTGGACTATTCTATACTTGGGAATATTTCTAACCAATTTCTCGGTGCTTGTAGTAAGCAATGCAACTCATTTAAGACAAGGGCTGTGCAAGTCAAAACTGGAATAGAGAAAGCTGTTCCTGGTGTCTCTGTAGTACTCAACCCGGAAAAGGTATTACCAGTTAATACTTGTAAGCTTTACTGAATCATTTAGTAATTTAATTTTTGTGTTTTCCGTGACCTTTATTTGGCCACTGCTCTGCACTTGAAATTTTCAATGACATGTACTTGGTCATTCACCGGCTTAGGTAAAAAGAAAATGACTCTTTTCTTTATAAGATATGGCTTGAAAACTTGCATATGGCTACACTTCCTAAGGTCTTTTAATCAGCATTGGTTATACTTCTTCCTTAAAATTTTAATAGGAGGTTAAGGATCTGTTTTGATCATACATAGGTTTTTTCTTCAATCAACGTGAACTACAGTTGTGACACCTTATTCTTTTTAAGTTATATGCTATTAAGATGGTTTTACTCCAAACTGAATCGTTTTCTTGTCTTCTGACAGCCTCGGAGGGGTTGCTTTGAGATAAGGGAGGAAGGTGGAGAAAAGTTCATCAGTCTTCTGGTAACAGTTAACCTGACTTTATATGTGAACTGCCAATCGCTTGTGTCTTTTTTTATTCTTGATATTTGATACAAGATAAAGATGCACAATTTATATGTATATATGTGTGCATTATCATCATCATCTTCATCTTCATCATGAACAGCCAATTGAAATCCCGCTGAGTCACGGGATCTAGGGATTATGTTGTATGGTAATTGAAAACAAAGAGTACTAGTGGTCATAGATAGTAATTTCCATAAACAGAAACAACCACCTCTGCTACCTTTACATACTGATCTGCAGCACCATTTTCAGTCTTGAAACGTTACAAGATCATCTTATTATTTGATCAGGATTTGAATACCATTATTTTCCACATGGAAACTTAAGAAAATACACCACTCTGATATTAACTTTATAGTTGATGAAATTTCTTGTGCTAAATTCATAAAGAGTGGATGGTTTCACTTGTCATCGTTTTGGATAATTGGGCGTTGACTCAATTAAAGGTTAGGCGCACATGTACTTTGTGGATATAAGTCAGCAGACAACATTAGAATTGAATTTAGTACTAGACATTAAATTGTTAAAAACTTCATGCTGATTTAATGTTCTTGTAAACTTGTTGATTCCTAATATTGTGATCTTTTCAACCGGATTAACCTTTTTTTTTTCCTGTAGGACATTAGACATAATTGGTCTCTTTCATAAACTTCAGGATTGTTTTTCCGCTGGCTAGTTATATCTTTGATATTAAGTTTTTTTTTTTCGTGTGACCATTTTGGTTATAGGATCTTCCAAAGTCGTGAGTTTTATCTATTTTTTGCGACAAGTTCTTACAGCATCATTGATCTTGACTATTTTACATGGCCTCTAACGTATGCAGGACATGGGTCGGCCATTTAAACCTATGAAAGCACTTAACATGGATCAAGTCATTGCGGATATAATCGACAAGATTAAATGACATTAGTGTTTGATTAAAGCCTGAACCAGTGCATGCAAGACATAGGCTGAAGTGCCTCTCTCGTAGCATACGAGTTTACCAAAACTCGATTTGTTTTGTGTATTCCTGCTAGTTTTAGCTGTTTCTTGTAAGTCAACTATTATTGGCAATTTGAAAGATCTTTTGCTTTAAACATCAGTACTTACACATACATCATATCATAGATCACAAATATAAACAAAGTCCCAATATAAAAGAACAGAAGTACATAAAACTGTCTAGGTTTGGCCGTGCTTCAACATATGTCCTTCGCCTTACGAATTTAATAGGTACGATCGGTTAAATGACAGCCTAATTTTTTCTCCTTTCATGAGACAGCAAAACTGTGAATTGAATGTCTTTGTTTTACATAATCTTTTCCGAGTATAAAACTGTGTTATCTGATAACTATTGACCTAAGCCTTATGTCACTTAGTACAGATTATAATTTTAGGATCTTAAATAAACAATTTTCACAAATAATTAGAAAATAATATTATGTATTTAATACAGAAGACGTCGTTACTTTAGGAAGATCGATCACGAAAATTTACCATCTTCTTTGTTAAAATTAATATGGTATGTCTAGTAAGTGATCAAATAAACATTCGAGATTTATTATTATTTAATAAAAAATGGACCAAATATGATTTTTTATTATATTAATATTGGCATTTTTAATATATAAAATAAAATCAATGCATATGGCTCCCTGTTTTACTGAGTTTAGAAAGGGTTAGGATACATGTAGCATTTTTTTATATTTTTACAAAGAGACTATTTACGTGAGTTAAACATGTAACCATATGATTATGAAGTAGCAATTTTATCAGCTTTTTTAAGGCTCATCCTTAATTAAATATAGAATAAGACCACTAATTACATCAAATTCTAACACAAGCCTCTCGATTTTTTTATAACTCTCAAATCACACAATTCTTTCATCTATACCTACGGTATATTTTCACTGAAACTACTTATGGATTGCTGGTTATTAACAAGTTGGCCTGATTATGCTTCCTAGACTCTTAACACTTCTCTACTTTGCTTCGCTTTCCTAAAACTAGCTCTGAAAAACAGATAGCTATCATCAACAAATAGTAGGTCAGATATTTTTTTTGGACTTTCCCTTGCAATCTTGCACCCATGCAAGAGGCTTTACCTCACTTTGTATTTTGTAAGAGAAAAGATGGAACAAATGAAATGATACCATGTGTCACAAAGTATTTAACCATTGTAACATATAACATTACAATGTTTATTAATCCTTGAAAAAAACCCCTAAGAAAACGCCACGACTTTATCATAAACCTTACTCTTATCCATTTTTAGTGTTGCAAACCCTTATTTGTCTTGCCTCTTCTGCTTCAGCTAAACCATTGTTTTCACTATTAACAAAATGTTGTGGGAGATTACTCTTAAAAGCAAAAAGACAGTTTGTTCTTCTGAAATAATTGACGGTGGAACTTGCTTTAATCTGTTTACCATCTTTCTTGACACTACCTTGTAGATAAAATTAGTTTGGGCGAATTCTATCTTAGTAATTCGACTAATTCAATCATAACAATTTTGAATCGACTAACCTTTTGTTTATTAATTAATCGGTGGATTTACGTAAATTAATAAATTCTTATAAACTAAAATAAATTAATTAATTTGCATTTAACATCATAAATTTTCAATTAAACTTCAAAATCTTTGATAAATAAGGATAATCCAGTTCATTCATATTTTAAATTATTTAATTTTGTTCAATTTTTAGCTGGTTTTATGAAGATTTAATATCGGTTGAACTTTTTAAACTTTAAATCTCTTATCTTACTGGTTTAACTTCCGATCTAGTTTCTAAAACATTACCTATTTTCATAAATTTTGTCAAAAGTATATGAGGTTGAACCATAATATTTAACCATGAAACATAACACCCTTGATTTCTTGTTTTGAGTGGTTTATAGTGCTGTAATTAAATAGGTGAATCAACACACCTTTATCAGCTATTCGATGCCATTAATTGTGCACACTATTTGTCTCATCCTACGACCTTTTCATACATGCAATTCATAAATCAATCTTTGTTGGAAAATAAAGATCCATCATCAGCGGTTCAATAATTAAGTTATAAGGAATATCTTGTTCTGATAATGTACATTATTTATTATCCTTCCTAAATGAGAATAACAATCTTTATAATTCTTAAGAAGCTAAAAAGCAAGCACTATCCTCGTTGAATTTGCTGTCATTATTCCTTTTAAGTATTAAACTTCTGTGTAATATTCTCTTAATCAAGATTTGTTACTATAATAATATATGTTATATCTAATCCAACTCCCTAAGTAGCTTTTATTCCCTAGCTAGCCAGAACCTGCTTCCTGTGGGGTAGCTAATTTTTTTTTCTAATCTTTCCAATTACTTGTGCTTGGTATAAAAATAGCAATAAACATTATCGGGTATATATACTGCAGAGACAATGTAATGATCAGTGTTTTCTTGAATTAAAAAATTGAGCCAGAAGTTATATCGGTAAGATAAAAAGTTTAAGGTTTAAAATGTTTATACCATCATAAAATCAAGTAAAGATTGAATAATATAATTTTCCTTATTTATCGAAGAATTTGAAGTTTAATTAGAAAAGAGATTATTAAAAAAAATTAGTTAATCTATGTTAGTTTATAAATACTTATTAATTTATAAAAATTGACCGATTAATTAATAAATTGATGAGTTTTTAACAATAATAGTTATTAAAGTAAATCGAATCATAAATTTAAAAACTAAACCAAAAAGTTGAACGACTTAAAATTTTTACGATTGAACCAATCAAACAGGATGAGTTTTTTTAATTATTATCATACTTTGCCAAATTAATGACATTAATTACTACATATACTGCCACCAAGTTTATCAAGAATACCCAAAAAGAAAAAGAAAAGTACTTGGAATTATTGATTCATAGCCAAAAATGACTTAACCGAAGAGTCAGGAGGGTGTAGCAATTCAAGTGATGGAGGAAAAGGCTTGCCCTTAGAGTGGAAGGACCCATCTTCTTCGATTTCGGTGTAATTCTTTGTTTTTATATATATGTTCACCAATCACTGTGTAGTTAGGCATATATTCGCCATTCCATCTTTCTTGAACTGCAATTGATAAATGGTATTAGTTCTCTTGCTTTGTACAAAATTTCCATTCGAAGGTTTGAGCAAGAATGGTGCTTCCATGTTATATATGTTTTGGATTGATGCTAGATGCACCTAAAATTATATGCTATTGATTGATATGACAACATAGTTAAATTTATCACAATATGAATTAAGGTGGATATTTATATTCCTCCTTTTTTAAAGAAATGCCTCCTTCAATTGTTCTATTATTACTAGAAGTTCATTAATACTAGAGTACAAAATGTATACCTGTCTTGTTTAAGAAAACTTAGAAAAATTCTAGATATTTAAAATTCTCAATTTTTCAATTTTTTATTTTCTAAAAAATTACTTCTATTAGATTTCGATTAAAAAAGAACAACGAAACGCATGCATACTAAATGTCAAATATGGACTATTCAAATTTTATTTATAAAGGGATTGAACTTAGCTCTTAAACTCAATTTGAACTATTTAAGTTTGACTCAAACTAATAATTTATTATAATTATCTTAAATTATTAACTTAAGTCAAATTTAATTAGTTTGGATCAGGTTTAAAAATTGAGCTGAGTTATCATATTGTTGAAAAATCGGGATGAGATTCTATCTCTAGCACAACCCAGTATAATGATTACAAAAACTTTTCATTTTGAATTTTCGAAACCTAAAATAACTTAAATTTTATAAAATGATTAACACATAAATAATAATAAAGCAATAGTTATAATTTGAGTCTATTTAATGTGAGACTATTTTGGACGAAAATTTGGCAGTGTCACACATATACCGTTACTATATACAAAAAGTGTGTTTGCAAAGGCCAGGTGGATTTTAAATGCCACGTAAAAATTACTTCAAACCCACCTGGATTTTCAGAAAAGAAAAAAACAGAATATCATTAAATTTTTATAAAAACCTAATTTTACTTTAATCCCCAAATATTCACCCTCTCCCTCTCGGAAACTTAGCAAAAGGGGTTGTTCGATCAGGTATCTTGCCTCCTTCATGCATCATCACTACCGATCACTCCAACTCTTCTCGCCGATCCACATTCCATCCCTTCAACGTAAATGTTCTCTATAGCAATCGATCTCTCCTTTGGAGCTGGAAGTATATGTATACACATTTGAGGGGTAGTTCATATTTGTAGATGATTATTTGGTTGAACTTCAAATGTTAAAAAATATACTCCGTGTTCTATTCAACAACTGGTGGGTCTTATGATGCCTATAGTTTTGAGTGTGTCTCAGGCTTGGAGATTTTTGATGGGGTTGTTTTGGAGTTTCGGGGAGCATCTTCGGTGTCTAATTACTCTGTAGAGGTGGAAATAGAGAATAGAGTAACTGAGATCAAGGTACATTTAGCTAAAGTTGAGAAAAATTGTAGGATTTGCCATCTTGGGTTAGAGAGTAATAGTCATGATCAGGTTAACCTATGCAATTGGGTTGCTCTTATAAGGGTGATTTAGCTACTGCTCATAAATAATGTGTAGATACTTGGTTCAAAATTAGAGGTAACAAGTAAGTAGACAAAGCTCCACTATTCTACCTTTGATGCGTCGCATTTTCAATGGTAACATTGAGAATTTAAGTGTTTTTAACTTATATTTTCTATCCCAAATGGAGAATTCCCAAGTGGTTGTTTATGGCCTTCGTGTTTTTGTGGATGCTTTTTGACCATTCATAGTGAGAATAGCCATTTTCACACAAACTTGTCATTGTATAAATCCACAAAGTGACAGTACAAGCATTCATTAACTTAAAGAGTTACCAAAAGTTTATTCAGTTAGTTTATGAAGGGAAAAGTATGATTGGAAGAATATAAATTGTAATGAGAAAAGGAAAAGTGGAGAATTTGATTTATGAAATGTAACGAGAAAAGGGAGAGTGGAGAATTTGATTGAATCTTCTATTATACAAGTT
>JANIIA010000003.1:50715132-50725526 GCA_027478495.1 Erythroxylum alaternifolium | reverse complement strand
AATTTAGTTAGTAATATTTAATTTGTTCACATACGATATTTATATTGTGTATGTTTCGTTGATACTTTTTAACCAAAATTTAAGAGAAAGAGTTTTTTGAATAACTAAAAATTATGAGTTTTTAATAAAATTTAAAGATTATGAAATTTTTCTAAATTTTTTTAAATTATAGAGGTCTTGTGCTCTTAATCCTATTTTTTTTATGAACAGAAAAAGGGCAAAAAGAAAAGGTGTATTTGATAAGGTTTGGTGTCTCTCCGTGTACGAGGGAATTAAAGAATTGTCCCCACTATATTCCTTCTGCCACTTTTGAAAAGACTCTGGAATAAAAGAAGGCTTGAACAGCAGGCATAGAAAATGTTGGAAGTTCTGTCAGAGCTTGTTTTGTTCTCCAAAAACTGAACAATTGCAAAACCCTAAATCTTTACTCAAATCATTTGCATCTTTTCAAATTGTGTCATCTAATGATACTTTTTTTCATGAACAAAACAAAACACTTTATATTGATTTCATTTAACTAGAGTGTCTCGCTCAAAGTATTGATACCGTTTGTAGCTGTGGGGGGAAAAAAACCTTAGTTCTATAAAAAGATGACATAAGGTCACATAAATTTAATTTTTAAATAATAAGATTTATTACTATTAAATTATAAATTATAAATTAATTTACACTAGATCGACAAGTAATTATAATAAATATGAAATGAATATAGTTATAATAAATTACAATAATAAAAAGAATGGTATTACAAGATGGTAACTATAGATATAATTTACAATTTAAAATTTTGATTAATATGCCAATTAATCGAAAATGTTTAATTAAATGATATTTAATTAAGATTTTCTTCTCTAATCCAGTTGCAAGAAGATAGAAAAACGCAATAGTGTAAGACTAAGCTAGATATAACTTTAGTCAAAAAGAGATTATGGTGCACTCGTTCCATCTGTTCGTTAATAGTACAAGATTTTTAAACATGGGGTTTAAAGCCAATCCCTTGATTTGACAAGTCATGTCATATAGTTCTTTTGGAGGGTTTAATGATGTTTGATTACTGATTAATGGTTCTTGTAATGAATATTTAGTAGAAGCATCAAGAACTAGAAGTGATTTTGGTGCTGATACGATTACAGTGTTGGAAGTAGATATCCATAGAACTACACACACGTTCCTTTTGAGCTGAACTCGACGTCTTTATCAAAAGTCGATGATGAAAAGAAATGGGAAACAGTAACAAAACTTGTCATCGTTATCTTGGATAAACACCAAGAAATTCCAAGACCAATGGAATATTTTAAATGGATAGACTGAAAAGCTAGTACACATTGGATCTCTGGTACCACCAAGGATTCACTGATAGGTCTAATGTCTTCAGGACCTTGTGGCAAGTATGGCTAAAGAGGAACAGTGAGTAGGAAAGTTAGAAATAGCAGCCATAAAGCCTTTGCTTTTAAGATCTAAAAGTTTTATGAGGACCACAGATACCCATTTTCACTAAGATATATCTCCAAGTATAATAAGTTTTGATCTCAAGAAATTTGATTCAATTTGAGAAATTAATTGGATTCACATTCTCCAAATGTGAATTTGATATGAAAATGATTGAATCTTCGTCTAGCAAAACTAATCTATCTACTAATTCCTTTCATATATACATATGTCAAACGAAATCAGATCCTTTGTCCCAAATACTTTGTTTACTTTGTTCCAATCTCATTTTTATCCTAAAATAACTAAAAATAACGTCGTTTTAAAGCAAAGATAGGATTAGAACAATGTAATTGGAATAAAAGATCTGAATATTTTACATGATGGAAATTCCATAATCAAGTAATTAATGATCTTTGCTCGCATGTAACAAATTGCCGACAAGTTTTGACAAAAAACCTTTCAAATAATGCAAAAGTAGAACTTGTCCCTTACCTAATGAGAAGACATTTGTCTCCATGGACTCCAAATGTTATGCAGATATGCAGTGACCACATAGATTTGACATTACTATTAATTGAGGTCCTACCCGTGGACCATTTATGCCCATGTGATCTCATGTGAGCAACTTTGCAATTGCAGCAACTGTTACCTTAGAAGCTTGATAGCTAGGATGAGACTTCGAGACCTATAGGGTGTAGTGTGGTGGTCCATTGGAGATGAGCATAATGCTTGAATTGTTCTTGAATCGACCTTGATATGAGAGGCTAAGCATGTTTAATTGATGTTGCAAATTCTTCTGAAATCTCTCTCCTAAAGAGCAATGATGTGTATAACTTATGTTTTTTTATAATTTTTTTATTGCATACTAAAAATAAGAATTATAAATTGTATTAAGTGTAAATTCAGATTAATTAAATTTTGGATCGAATGTGAATTTAATTAATTTTAGTAAAATAAAATTATTTAAAATATATATTAGACGTAATCAGAATTTATTCTTGATTCATTATCATTCTTAATTAAATCTGTCATTAAAACTTAGAACTTCTAATGATGTTAGGATCATGATAAAGTGGATGGCATACGATAATTTTATAGGTCAATAACATTCTATAGGTATAATTATAAGCCTGCACAGAAGAAGTAAGTGTTTAACTTACTGATCATAACCATAATTAGGCTTCTTAGGGGGTGGTCGAGTTAGTGAAGTAAGAGAGTATAGGGCCAAAAAATTCTGTGTTCGAATTCTCTTATTTACACTCTTTTGATTCAACCTGTCATACAGGGCTTGCCTAATACGGAATACCCGATTGATGTGATTTGCAGACTATTGTGTCAATCTAAAAATTTACTCAGTGCGTATCCAAAAGATAACAGACGTGAGTTTTTATTAATCATTTTTTTTGAAATAGTTATAATTATGTTCACATTATTATTTATAGTTACTTTACTAATTTACGATTATAATGTAACTTACAATTCGAAATTGAGAAGTTTGGTTACGCTTAAACCTCCAAAAAGAAAATTCAAATCCTGCATTCTACTATTTAAGCATATTAGTTTCTTCAAAACAAGACTGAAGTCAGGACAAGGTCATCAAGAAAGTAAATTTACCCCCGCCCACAATGTTCATGTAATATGTTCGACAGACATAAAACCGTGCGTGTTTGTGTTGACAGTTGCTCGTAGGATTCAGAGATCTGTCGTCAGCTGTCTAAATAGCTGGCATACAAAGAAATTTCCGTATTTGAAAGGTAAATGGTACCTTGACTTATGCGGTCGTCTTTGTTTTACATTCTAGCTAAGCCCTGAACCGAAGCAGTTGTGGCTAGTTTCAAACTTACGAGCGTTAACAAGGATAAGGAACGAACACTCCTCAAGCTATTAGTGTTCTATAATTTAAAACCAGAAGTTAGGTTAATACTACTTAATCATATTGGATAAGCATGCAACTAGAGACAATACTGAACTTTTGAATCCATCAATATCCATGCTAATGTTTTTTTTTCTGAAGAATTTTCCAACCACCATTGTCGAAGGAGCAAATAGCGCATGTAGGAACCACATGGTGTAAGCAAAGCAAGCATGGACTTGGACAACAAATGGGGGATTTTAAGGTTTCAACCTTCCTTTCCTTCAACAATGTCAGGACCCAACAAGAGAAAGGAAAGCACCCAGACGGAGTTGGCTAAGCCACCAACATAAGAGCTTAGAACAAATATCTCCAAATTTATTATCACTCTCTTCACGTGGGACTTCCCGTGATGTCGGGCGTGGGACATGGACGTTCGATCTAACCATTCAGACATCTTTTGTGGATTGACTTTAGAGACCAACATATTTTACGAAAGACCTTCACCATCAGTGTCCCAAAGATTCTCCTAAACTGCTATATTTACAGCCACAAAAAGATTCCCTTAAACCCACACTCGTTTTTAAACCCATTAGGTCGCACAATGTCTAGATTCTATATCAGAACCCTAATTTAAACCCCCCAAAATTTATTATTAGCCTTTTGTTTTTCCTACCCCACGGCGCAAATATAAATACCCCCTACTTGCCTTCAATCCTTCATCACTTCACTTGTCAACCCTCTTCATTCCATTTCTTTGCATACCCACAAGCTAAAAACTCATATCAAACCAAACTGTAATCACTAAGTGGCTCGAAGAAACTGAAAAGAAAATGTCCGGTGTTTGGGTTTTCAAGGAAAATGGCGTGATACGTCTGGTGGAGAACCCTGCAGCAGAATCATCACAGGGAAGTTCTAGGAGAAAGGTACTGGTGCACTTGCCATCAGGCAAGGTAGTGACTTCTTACTCTTGTCTTGAGCAAATACTTACTGAATTGGGTTGGGAAAGGTACTATGGTGGTGACCCTGACTTCTTCCAATTCCACAAGCATTCTTCTATTGACCTTATCTCTCTTCCCAGAGACTTCTCCAAGTTCAACTCGGTTTACATGTATGACATTGTCGTCAAGAACCCTAATCTCTTCCACGTTCGAGATGTGTAACCTTTCTCTGTGCATGCTTGTGTGGTCGCTCAGCTTCTCCTCCGAACCTTAGTGCTTTCTGGGTCTCCTTTAATATTAGGGCATGTTTGATGTTAGTTTCTTCTTGTTTGTTTGTTAACGTTCTTCTCTTCTTATTGTTTGTGTACTTTATAGAAAATATATATACTAGTGTAAGTTGCTTTCTTAGTTCCTTTGTTCACTATAAAATAAAATAACTTCAAGGAAGGATCCGGCGTTTGTGGTTTTCTAATTAAAACGCTCGGCTTTGGTTAGATTCCATTTTAAGTGGCTAGTTTCATATAGCATGATGATTTCGATCGGTTCAAGTATAACATAATCTAGTTATGTCCATCACTTGATCAAGAATGCATGTAAATGCATGTTTTAATATCCGCAACATCCTAATTAAACTCGAATCAAATTTATAAACTTGTTCAAGATATACAAATTATTTTAATTTTTTCAAAGTATATATAATTAGCAAGATGTAGTTTAGTTATTATTATGTTTCTAGTGAAGAGACAGATGAGAATCTCATGAATTGGATTGGTGTGAGTGACCTGATTCGTTTATGAAAGAAAAGAAACTTTAGCATGCACGATAATAGCTTTTCTACATCTTTTCACACTACGGTCCAATTCTATACAAATGAGTTAACAAGAAGGATTCACAAGTATAACCTTCAAAGCAGCTTTCTTAGATAAGCCAAAATTAAACATATATGTGAGAGTTTTGGTATTCTTATAAAACTAATTAAATATAACAAATAATTACAACGTTTTTTATGTTTTAATTAGCTAATGAATTTTATTAAGAGTAATTGGCGATTAACTAAGAGATTAGATTATTATCCATCCATCAATAAAAATTTCAAAAATATAACATAATAGAATTTAAAAAATAAAAATTTCACAAAAAAATTAGTTAATTTTTTTATTTAGCTTACCATTAAACTAAATAATTATAGATCTTTCATGTATTTAATTAATTTCAATTGAGGACTAAAAAATTGTAGCACTAATTCCTTAATTAAATACGTAAGGAACTTATTCATCCAACAATGAGAGAAAATCATAAACAAACAACATGTCGTTTTCTTGAGTGACGTTTCGTTGGATCAATTTGATATCAATGAGTGGTTACAGTCTAATGATCATCATATGATTAATTATAATTATGAAATATCTTATCTAATCATAGGGGGAGAGATAAAAAGGTAGAAAAGTTCATTATCCAATCAAAATATGTGTTGTGTAAGAGCGAGAGAGATATAGAATCCAGTACGCAACACGAGTAATTTTGAGAGTCGGCAATCCTATACAAGTAACTATCAGCTTAAATTCTATTTGATCCGAGAAAAGCCATCAGATTCTATTAAGGGTCCCCCAAAGGCAACTCATGAAGAGGCTTGAGGTGCTTCACGTGAAGTAGATCATGCAAGGGGGGGTCACACGTGTACAATTGGGACATACGGTTGAAATGTGGTCACAGATAGAGCAGATGATGTTTGCTGTTATCAGGTATAGTTCCTTTGGTTTTTTAAGTGCTCCAGCCTTCAATTATTAGAGTTTACATTTGGACCTTATTACAATTTAACCTTGTTCGTAATAGTCTTAAATCACATTCTAATTTACGAAAATTGATTCAATTTGAACGGTTTAAAACTAATATTATTTTATCTAATGACTGAAAAATTAAACAATTAAATGTCAAGTTTTGTGAAGATTTAATTTGGGTATTTCATTAACTATCAAGGCCTTAAATAGCCATGCAAAGTTACAAAGTAAGTAACATATCAAAATCGAAGATTATGGAAATATGCATACAGTAAATATAGAGATACGTACAATGAATATATCGCTAACACTCTCCCTCAAATTGGAGCACGCAAGGAACAAATGTCCAATTTGCAAACAAGAAACTCAAACTGCTTCCGACCCAATGCCTTAGTGAAGATGTTGGCGCGCTGAAGGTTAGAGCGCACACATTCGCAGTGGCAATAGGACTAGCAGTAAGTTGTTCTCAAACAAAATGGCAATCAAGCTCAATGTGTTTGGTGCGTTTGTGGGAAACCGGATTGGAGACTATATGAATAGCAACCTGATTATCACAGAAAAGTTGCATCGGTTGCTTATAAAACACACCTAAAGAAGCCAAAAATGATTTTAACCAAATAAGCCTGCACGTGGTAGTAGCCATAGAGCAATATTCTACCTCAATAGAAGAGTGGGAGACCGTGTGCTACTTCTTGGTCTTCCAAGAGATAGGAGAGGAGCCAAGAAGTACGAAATATCCTGTGAGCGAACGCCAAGTTAGAGGACAATTAGCCCAATCTGAGTCATAGTAAGCATACAACTGCAAATCTGAATCTGTGTGCAATAATAAACCTTGCCCAGGATTTTTCTTAATATAGATTAACACCTATAGTGCAGCTTCATATTGCTCCTGAGTCGGTTATTGCATGAATTGTGACAGAGTATGAACAATATAACTAAGCTTGGGGCGCGAAATTGTCAAATAAATTAAACATCCAATAATTCGACGGTAGCTATTGAGGTATGGGTAGGACAACAAACTTGACAGGGTGAGTTTATGATTTTGCTCAACGAAAATCAGCTAGTTTACAACCTAACAACCCAGTCTCGGAGAGGATGTCAAGTGCATATTTACACTAGCACATGAACAAGCTATCTGGTTCACGAGCAAATTCAATGCCCAAAAAATATTTGGGAGGCCCAAGGTCCTTAATGTGAAAACAAGAATTAAGGTAATCCTTGACCTGCTAATAACTCGCACCATTGTTCCCTGCAAGCACTATATCATCCACATACTCCAAAAGAGCCAAAACTATATCACCCTTATGATAAGTAAATAGAGTAACATCAGCACGGGACTGAATAAAACCAAAAGTCTGCAAGGCATCACTCAATTTGGTAAACCAATTGCTAGGAGACTGTCGGAGCTCATAAAGTGATTTCTAAAGGCGATACATCTTATTAGGATCTATCGTCGAAAAACCCAGGAGGAAGCTGTATATCCACCTCCTCATCTAAATCACCTTTCAAGAATGTGTTATTGACATCGAGTTGATGCAATTCCCATTTTCTAGCGATTGCAACTGCCATAAAAGTATAGACACTATCTGTTTTAGCAACTGGTGCAAAAGTTTCATTGAAGTCCACTCCTTCAACCTGGTCGCTCCCCAAGATCACAAAGTCTAGCTTTGAACTGTTTTATAGTACCGTCGGAGTGATACTTGATTTCATATACCCGCTTAGAGGGAATTGCTTTCTTACCCTTTGGAAGGGTGGTAACTATCCAAGTGTGATTTGCTTCCAAGGTGGCAATCTCTTTGGCCATTGCATCACGCCAATAAGGATCCCTATAAGCCTCCTTAAAATTTTTGGGTTTCAACACTGGCACTAACAGCTTCTAGGAACTGTTGATAAGACACAGAAAACTTAAAGCAATTTACATAATTGACAATAGGATAAGGAGTACCTAAGACACCATTGGACGAGGAGTGTGGTAGAGTTGGGGTGTATATACAAATAGTATTGCAAGAGTAGTCTTGTACATAAGATAGAGGAGGCCTTGTTCAGTGCCCACGACCCAAAGTGTCATCATGCACTGTAGACAAAATTTCAACAACCAAATCACTTGGGATTTTTGCCTCTGAACTTCCTGAAGTATCCAAAGAGAAGCTCCTCCTATCGCCCATATTCTCACTGATGGGGCTAGAACTAACGGGTGGAGACTCATATTATAATTAGACAGATGGGGAGGGTTATGATGTATCACAGGCAGTAGGTGTCGCATCATCATAAGATGGGAAGAAGGAGGGTAACAGATAGGTGTGGGAGGATGATGGTTGTACTGGCTTGAAGTAAGGAAAGACATCCTCAACAAAAAAAATCTTGAGAAATAAAAATGTCACCTGATTCCAAGTCAAACAAAAGTCATCCTTTCTTGTTATGAGGATATCCCAAGAACATACGCTTTCTACTTCAGGATGCAAATTTATCTGTAGGTTTTGGCCTAGGATAGGCATAGCAAAGGCAACCAAGAATTCGCAGATGATCATAACGAGGAACAGTGAGAAAAAGCTTTTCATGGGGTGTCTTTGCCATCAAGTAAGGGAGTAGGAGTGCAGTTTATCAAGTGTGTAGTGGTAAGGACACATTCTCCCCGTAACTTTATTGGAAGGTTAGCATGAAACCTTAAAGCACGTCCTACATTTAATACATGCCTATGTTTTTGGTCAACTGTATGATTTTGTTGAGGTGTATCGACACATGACATCTGATGTAAGATCCCCAAATCCTCATATAATTTCATCAAAATCCTCTCGAAAAATATTGTACCATTATCAATGTGAAAATCTTTACAATTTTTTGAAATTGAGTTTCCACCAAAGCAAAAAAAAATCCAGTTTAATTGTTTCACTTTTCTCCACCATCAAATACCCAAACAGCCCTATAGGATACACACTTCGAGTTTGTTTTGCATGGAAACAAATATCACAAGCTTCAAAATTTTTGTTCTTACTACCATTACAACTACCCTCAATAGACAGTAAAGATAAATTCCAACTTGATGGGTGACCTAGTCATCTGTGCCATAACTCCACAATCTCCTTAGTCCTGACAACCAAAGCAGTACTCGGAAGGGACTTGTACATATAAACCCCATCTCGTTGCTCACCCAGTCCAATCTGCATCATCGAGGTCCTGTATCACATAAAATTCATCAATGAATATTGCTACATGATTTTTCCCATGAATTAATTGTGCCACAGAAAGTAAATTGCAATTTAATTTAGGCACGTATAACATGTTGTGGACAAACAAAATTAAGAACCAAAGAGATGCGACCCCTTTTAATAGTAGACATTTGGACTCCGTCAGGCAATCTAACCGGATAGGGAACAATATTCTCAACTCAACTTTTGTCAATACATCAGGACAATCAGTCATATGGCACGACGCTTTGTTATCAATTAACCAAGTGGGAGGGGGTCCACCCTTATTAAAGAGCTCTTCACTACCCAGGAGCGAATAATCCCTTTGTGTGATTGCTCTTGTGTTGTCATGGAGTAAACACGATTGATTAAAGGTAATGGTGAGGTGTTAGGAATTTGACTTTTCAAATTCCCATACTTTTGGTCGTTTAAGCCCATGAGAAATTGATATACCCGATCTTTTTTTGTTTCTTCAGTCATAAATTTCAGCACCGCACACTTGTCGCTGCACTCACACACCGAGATCAACCTACTACTATCCAGTTCATCTCACACTCCTTCGATTTTAGTGTAATATGTTCCAATGGATGTCCCTTGTGCCTTGATGGTAGGAACGTTTGATTTCAACTGATATTAACGGGGACCATTTTCAACCGTATAAGGTTCAACTAGATCATCCTATAATTCCTTTGTTGTCTCAAAATAAGGAATATATGACTAGAGTTGTAGGTCAAAAGTATTATGTATCCATCCATTAATCATGGAGTTACATACTTCCCAAGCGTAGGCCTCTTTCGAGTTATTTTCCGATGGCTTTTGGATCTGGCAGTTTATGAAGGCCAATTTGTTCTTGGCCTTCAAACCATTATTCATCGCCTTCGACCAATTATCGTATTTAGATTCACCTTGCAAGACCAGTTTGTTAAAAGAAGACCCGGATTATCTGAGGAGTGCACAGAAAACGATAAACAAGGGTCTGAGACCTTGAGGGTTTTGCTCTATTCACAGTTGTTAGCCATAGTTGACTTCATGCTAGAAGTGGTTGTTAGCTGGTAGAAATGTAACACTCACTTACCCACTAGAAGGATAAGATATGCGGATGCTACCCACATACATACAAAACTTACACGTGTCAAACACAATCCCTTACATGCATTTCTGAAACTCAAGCAACACATATTATGATCCATTTAGAACTTTTGTAGAA
>JANIIA010000003.1:50702639-50714329 GCA_027478495.1 Erythroxylum alaternifolium | reverse complement strand
TATCATATAACCATCATTTTTCCATCATTCAATTCTCATCATCTTAACACATATTCATGCCAAGTTAAATCTCATAACACTTGTATTAATAAGTACTATCAAGTTTAAAATTCCCTTACTTGTTTAATTTCGAATTCCAACTCCAAAGAACAAATCAATCATACAATTCCTATCAAGGTGACCAAGAAGGCAGCAGCATAGAAGACAGCAGGATCTATCTTCCTTAATGCAGTATTTTGACGTGATAATGCAGAAAAAATCAAGCAAATTTCTATAAGTTGAGAGGAAAATGAGAGGTGTCGGTGGTAGGAGCAAAGGAGAGAGAAAAGGCTGCAGAAATACCAAATGAGCTAAAGTGATTCACCACCTTTAGATGCTAGGAGCAAAGGAGAGAGAAAAAGCATGTGTCACTTTGCATGTAATGTCATATGTCAATTATTTGTGCTGCCACTAATCTCCTTAAAATGCTACCATTTGTCTCCCACAAATCAGTCTACAAATTACTCTAAAAGTAGTCCACTTGTCACATAATAATTGGCCCATTTGCCATACATTTAATTGTGCCAAATGTTACCAAGTAAGTAGTCCACTTATAAACCATCAATAAACTGTATTGATATAGGCTGAATTTGACAAAGTTGTCTTCATAAAAGTTGTAGCTTATCCTCTTAGCTTTCTAATGGTATAACGTTTGTAATTTTTGGACATCTCAATTAACCACGTATAAACCATAAACTGTATTGATTTAGGTTGAATTTGACAAAGTTGTCTTCATGAAAGTTATAGCTTATCCTCTTAGCTTTTTAATGGAATAAAGTTTGTAATTTTTGGACATTGGAATCAAAACATATAAGACTTATAAGTTTGAGTATCACATTAGAAGTCACAGGGGATGTCACCCTCGTGCACAACATGAGGGTGACACACTAGTCTTGCAAAAATCACTTTAACCTTGAGTTTTTAAGTACTTGCAAGCCTTCTTTTCACTAAATCTTCACCCAAACCTTATGTAAAGCATCCATGACATATATTCCAAGACCCGGGCCCAAGATTAATACCTTAATTCTTTAATGATGACAAATAAATTCCAATTCTCTAAGTATGTTTCATTAAACCATAATTTAAGTCATATCAAATCATAGCACAATTTTTAACTTCTATCTCACATATACTTTCATGAACATGTATCATTTCAACTAGGATATATTTTGGGGCCTTACAAGAAAGGTGTCGATGATTGCAATGGATGGACGGTTAAGAATATTAGGGTTTTCCAGGAAAACGCTTTGATAGCATGTCAAGTTTTAGGAAGATTTAACTTGCGTATTTATTAACTATTAAAGCCTTAAATAGCCGTGCAAAGTTACAAAGTGAGTAACACATCAAAACTGAAGCTTACAGAAGATTGCAGAAATATACATACAGTAAATATAGAGATATGTACAACGAATATATCTCTAACATTAAACATTATCATTTTGTAAATGCAATGTTATATTGGCTTGAAATCTATACGTTTTTTAAAAAAAGTCAAAATATATATATTAGAGATTAAGAAAACCAAATTTAAATGTTAGTAATTAAATAATGACTTTCCTTCCATTATCTTGTTGTTAAGCTTTTGGATGTCTAAATTTAGGCATATATAAGAAGAATTAGAGTAAAATGATCAAGAACGATATGACTTTACTAAAACTTACCCAAGAACATAATCCGCAATAGAAAACTTTGGTGTGTTAGGATATGGATAAAAAATATCATGTAGAAAGCTCTTATCTTTCTCTCAAGTCTTCTAAACTTTTTCCTTTTAGTCATTCGTTTTATAAATAACGTTAATATTTTGATTAATTAATACTTCCCTTCTTATTTTTTTAGTCTAAGTAGTTTCTTACTTACTTTATTTACTTCATTCTAATGACTGATATGATTTATTCTTTTGCTTGTCTCTTTTTATCTTGGTTTGTGTTTTTATTTAGTATTTTAACTTGTACTAATAATCTTTAGGATGTTCTATATGTATTGTATTACATAATTTTACATGTTTAGTTATACGTGTTTATTGATATTTTGTATTGTTATTAATTTGCACTACATTTGAGTCTTTCAAAAATTGTCTCTCTATCGCATAAAGATAAAGTTATGTACTATTGGACTTCTCTAAACCTCATATTTCAGCAGGACTCTCACTGGGTATTATTGTTGTTGTATATAAGTTGGAGTTGTGTCTAGTTTTTTTTCCCCCCTCATAATCTAAAGGCACACTAAATTAACTAAAATCTATTAATCCATGCTTTATTAAGAATTTCCTTATCAAAATTCATATGCAAAATGGAAACAACTCCAACTTTTGTCCGAGAGACATCAGCCATTTCTGACATCTTCATAAATTACTTTTTGGTTTTTTTGGATATAAGTATATGAGTTTTCTACTGAAACTCCTTGGTATATTTCAATTTTTATTTTTATTTATTTTTTTACGCATGAGTTATTGCACGAAACACGCCTGAATGACTAGTATTAGCAAACTTTTGTCGAACAAGGATTTGGTCCATCAAGATGAGTAATCTTATAAAGGCTTTGGATAGAGTTTAATGGGCCTGAGGTTCATTGCCTCTTTCATTTATTGGAGTTCATTAGTATGTTTAGAGTTCGGCCTTCGTAGATAGTCCTTTAATGAAGTGGTTCCATTTGACTTTTATTACGAAACTCTCGACACAATTGAAGGCGAAATGCTTTTTAGGATTATCTTGAATTTTGCAATTTATATGCGAATCTTGTGATATGGTCTTACCTTTTTAATTTTTAAGTGGGCCCTGTGCATATGAACAAAGTTAAGATAAGATTATAATTTTTAAGTTTCAAGTACTTTATTACAAAAAGTGATGGGATCATTAAGTTAATAAATTCTCTACTAAATTAAAATATTTTAAAATTGAATTTAAATATTTTTTAGAACAACTATGAGATAATTTATCAAATATTATTAATTATTTTTATATAATTTGTTTATTAGAAATATATATATCATCACGTGAATCACTTATTTTAAATAAAATAAACAATCTATTTAGAAAATAAAAGCAATCTAATATTTATTGAAAAAAAATTCCAATTCAGAACTTTAAATAAAGAGTCTCTAGCAACTTTCCTCGTTTTACTCCACCACCCTTTTAAGGATTAGGAACAAATATTTTCATGATCGCATTAATAATTTAAAGTTTAATTGTTAGCAAACTGTCACACATTTATAGGATAAAATACACAAATCCCTTTTATAATTTAAGAAATTTAATTTTTAAAATTTTCAGAAGGTCATTTTAATTTTCAATTTTTTAGTAAAATCTCTTATTTTAAACTTCGATTAAAAAATAATGAGAACATAAAAAATGAATTAATCAACTGGTATTTAAATATTAATAAAGTAAAACTTTTAAATGATATGGCTCAAATTAATAATTTATAGATATAAATTAATCAAATGTAACTTAGCTAAATTTTTATATTTGATCAATTAAATTATATTTAAATTAATAGTTTATTATAAAATTTTAAAATTTGATTAAAACATAATGACGAAATATATGTAATATAAACATCATATGTGAATTAATCAGATGTCATTAATATTTATTTAAATCTAATTTAATTGATTGAATTTAAAAATTTTAAATATCATATTAATGACATCTCATATTTATATTACGTATATTTCATTGTCATTTTAATTAAATTTTAATTTCTTTTAATTTTTAAAAATTTTGAAAAAAATTATTTTAACTTTTAATTAAATTTTAAACTATAAAGGGCCTTATCTCTTTTAGTATAAATTATACCTCTTGTATGGTGAGATCAGTGGATAAGCTCAAGTCCGTGGTCAGTTGAGGCACATCCCACAATTTACATCCTTTACAAATCCTAAAGGCACGGTGGTAGGGACTCCTAATGTTAGATTTCGACAATTTTTTTTTATAGTAGCACCAAGCATCATGTATCTACGTGGAATATCCCCACTCACTACCATCCAAATGTAGGCATGGAAAAGACAGAACATGTCTGATTTCTGTGTACTCCCAAAGTCTCATCTTTCGTTGTTTAGCTTAGTACCACACAACATCCGCCTCTTCTTAGGCTGAAACCCCCGTCCCTATCAAGCTGTTTACTTAAATTTCGTGGCCAGAACGGCAGAACCTGCCTCTTCATTATTCATCCACCAAATATATCCACGAATTTGATTTTCTTTTTCTTTTTTGTGGTGATCATTTGATTTTCATGATTAATTCTCATTATCGCCACTTACCATCCTCGCCAAACTCCACCTACTGTCTCTCGACATGGACTTGGTTCATCCCAATTGCATCAACGCTCCTTCCCTGCACCGCAAAACTTCGCACTCCCGTACTCGAATTTCAAGCTCCGGGCTCTGGAGGCGTAAAGGGTTTTCGCCCACTCAAGTCTTGAGTCTTGCTGCGGTCTCCGGAGCCGAGAGCTCCAGAAATGGAGCTGTTTCTAGCAGGAGGACTGAGGCTACGAGGGGGACTAACGGTAATGTTCTACAGTTAGGAAAGTCAAGCAGTGCTCTGGAACTGCTCGATATCGAACGCGGCGTGTGCGTGCCGTTTCGCAAGTACTCTCCAGAAACAGTACGGACATGACATTAATTCTATCAATTTTTTGTAGGAGTTATCATGAACTCTTCCGAGTTCTAATTTAGTGAATTTTCATTTTGTGTGATGAACAATAGGTGAAGAGTAAGGTACTGGAGTCGAGAGGGGCAATATTGTCGTTAATTTCACGTGGAGTGGAAATAGTGTGGAACTTGGGACTGTACTGGTCAAATTTGATGTATGATTTCTTGGTTGGAAGAGACGAAGAGGTTGTTCCATATCGTGCTCGTCAGCTCAGAAATCTCTTGTGCGACTTGGGACCTTCTTTTATCAAAGCTGGACAGGTTTGATTTCAGCTCCGACAAATTGCTAAGATGTGCCAGGGATTGGATTTAATTGTGGAGATATGAATTTGTAATCCTGTTTTTATTAGTGGAAGATTGAAAATTGAAAAAATTCAGTGTATTTTTTCTTTGATAACTAGGTTCTTGCGAACAGACCTGATATCATCAGGGAAGATTATATGAATGAGCTTTGCATTCTTCAAGATGATGTGCCTTCTTTTCCCAATCAGGCACGGACATCTTCTTCTTGGATCCTGTTATCTCAAACTTTGTTTGGGTCTAATTGTTTTCAAACCCTCAACTATCTTGATAGGTTGCATTCAGCATCATCGAAGAAGAGTTGGGCCAACCCCTGGAAGCTGTATTCAGTAAAATCTCATGTCGAACTATAGCAGCTGCAAGCTTAGGTCAAGTTTATCGAGCTACTCTAAAGGATACAGGCGAGGATGTTGCAATTAAGGTTGTCTAAGGTTTATTGAGTGGCCCTTCTCTTAGCATTAGTATTTTTACAATCACCGAGTGATAACAGTTGCAGTTTTTTCTCTCTTGGGCGATGGAATACTTAAATGATTCTGGAGACTTTGTTTTTCAAATTTTCAAGTTTAGTTATAGTGAACTGCAAACATTGAAAGTGGCTGTTGAATCTATGTGATAATTTTCTTAATTCTGCTAGCAAATGGTAGCTGTCCTACCGTACTGGCTGTTTATATGGCTGCAAAATCTGGGCAGATAGTTTTTTTTTTAGGTCAACAGGGAACTTTGTGTTCCAAGCACTTGATGCTATTTCGAATGTTTCCAGAAATGTTGTGAGACTAAGTAATTTTCCAAAATTCAATTTTGAATTTATATATTTGCAGGTACTGAGGCCTGGAATAGAGCCTATAATCTATCGGGATCTTTTTCTTTTCAGAACTCTTGCTTCCTTCTTGAATGGAATTAGTTTGCAAAAGCTGGGATGCAATGCTGAGCTGATAGTTGATGAATTTGGTGAAAAGCTTTTGGAGGAGCTTGATTACACCTTGGTATTTGCATAGCTGTTCTCTATTTTTGCAAATAACTCTTAGTTGTGCTCTTAAGAATCAAAATTGATATCTGTGCCTGCATCTCATACCAGAATTTCTGACATCATGATCACTATTACAATGATATTTGTGCTTTCTTCACCCGAAGAAACAGTTGTACCTTTAGGCTTGTTGCTACTACTTTTAGTCAAGGTCTTATTTGTCTAATTTAGGAAGCTCGGAACTTGGAAGACTTCCTGGAAAACTTCAAGTCTGATCCAACTGTCAAAATTCCGCAAGTTTACAGAAATCTGTGTGGTTCTCGTGTTTTAGTGATGGAATGGATAGATGGCATTCGATGCACTGACCCGCAGGTTTGAATATCATGATCAAACCATGATCATCCTATGGATTCATTTCATTTATTTTCTTTGAAAAAGCAGTAATATTGTGCTTGATGTCATGCAGGCTGTCAAGGAGGCTGGCATCGATGTAGAAGGATTTCTTACAGTTGGAGTGAGTGCTGCTTTGCGACAATTGTTAGAGTTCGGGTTGTTTCACGGGGATCCACATCCTGGAAACATATTTGCATTGCGAGATGGTCGTATTGCCTATGTGGACTTTGGGAATGTTGCTGTGCTTAGTCAGGTAGTTTAAATCTTTTAAGATGTCCTTTAAAATTATCTAAAAGATAGGGCCTACTTTCTTACTAGCTTTATTGCTTAAAAGAAATGCCATAACATTTTCTCAAGGTAGGATCACAAATATATTTTCCCGGCAGAAGATAATTTCCTTTTAGAGTTATAAAATTAAAAACTTCATTCATGAACACGGAGGATTGTCGTACTACTAAGTGGATATTTCTAACATTATTTTTGTACTATGTTTCAGCTAAATAAACAGATATTGATTGACGCTGTTGTGCATGCTGTCAATGAGGACTATGCTGAGATGGCGAATGATTTCACCAGGCTTGGTTTCTTGGCTAGTGGAACTGATGTATCTCCAATTATCCCAGCTTTAGAAGCAATTTGGCAGAATTCAGTTGGAAAAGGGCTTTCTGATTTTAATTTCAGAAGTGTTACAGGTATCTTATATTCCACAAGTTATGTTTGAGCAAATTTAGTTGTTAAGTTTAAAAAGAGACCTCATTTTTCTGTTGCCTGATCACTTTAAATGAATAACGATTTAGCTGTAAAATCATTAATTGCTGAGCTATCTTTTAATTACTAGTCATGGATCTACCCTATTTTTCTGAAGATATTTAATATTGTAACTTCTATGTTTTTTCTTTCCTGAACAGTTGCAATACTCTTCTTTAGATATTCAAAATTTTCAAAAAATAAAATAAAATTCTTTAGATTTTGATGCATGTTCTATGTATCTTTTATTGCATCATTTTAGTTGGATTGCGCAATGAGATATTTTTGCTTTCAGCTACATGGAAAACTCAGAATAATGCATTTCCCTAAATTCAAGTTGCAAGAACTGATTCACTATCAAGCATCTGACATAATGCGAAGATCCAATATGTTCCATAACTTTCATCTAGCAACCAAAGTTAAAATATGGCTTTTTGTGCTGCAGGGAAGTTTAACCAATTGGTTTATAATTATCCTATCCGTATACCAGAGAGATTTTCCCTCGTTATTCGCTCTCTATTGACCCAAGAAGGCATCTGTTTCACCCTGAAGCCAGATTTTAAATTTCTTGAGGTGAAATATCTTTCATTCTCCTTCCAGGATTTTCTTTTGGTAATAGGAGCTAATTGGAAAAAGTTGTTGAAAATGTTCACTGTAGGCAACATATCCCTGGGCATCAAAGCTAACTAGTTATCTTCTAAGAATTTTCTAAGATTTGA
The DNA here is from genome assembly GCA_027478495.1 of Erythroxylum alaternifolium. NCBI lineage: Eukaryota > Viridiplantae > Streptophyta > Magnoliopsida > Malpighiales > Erythroxylaceae > Erythroxylum > Erythroxylum alaternifolium. The sequence goes on along the minus strand of JANIIA010000003.1, from coordinate 50,706,519 downwards.
CTTTGTTGAAAAAAATTTATAATTACTGATAAACAATTTTTATGCATTGCTGTTCTCTATAGACTCCTAAAAGCTTGGATTCTCTTTTTGCCTAATCATTATTATCATTTAATATTTAACAGGTTGCCTATCCTTATGTGGCAAAGCGTCTCCTAACAGATCCAAATCCAGCCCTTCGGCAGCGCCTCATACAGGTTAATTTATTTGCTGTTCTTGTTTAGACAGCGTGTTGTGCCTAAAATGTGTAGCAATTGATTATTATCATTATGACCTTAATTAATATGATATAGTTTCTTTTTAGCATTCTGAGCATGTTTTCCACTTGAAAGTATCTATTTTATAGCCTGCCTTTGCTGAATGTGTCATCTATTTGCTAAATTGTTGCGTGAATAAGGAAGGTAGGGGTTTTGACCTTGCAATCACCTTGATTCTTTGACATTCTGCTTTCAAGAAAAGAAGTTTAACACGGTTCTTCATGATCAATGACACATTTCTTTTGCATTCTAGGTTGCTGGAACCAGAGAATTGTTCTCTTGTTTTCTTTTTTGTACTTTGAAATCAAAGGATAAGCTTACTGACCTTATATTTTTCTTAGTTTCTAATACCTCAATATCTCCTTCTGGTCTCAGGTTCTGTTCAAGGATGGTTCTTTTCAGTGGAAACGGCTTGAAAATCTTATTGTTCTTGCAAAAGAAAATGTGGCCAAGATGAGCACCAATCCCGCCTTCCGAGTGAACAACATGTATGTATCTTTCATGGACTCCTTACCTGTCATGACGCTAATTTTGCTTCCGCAGATACACATAATCATGTCACATCTGCAGGCAGAGGTCCAGACGGTTGGAAGTTGAAAAGAAGCTCGACCTGACAGATACCATAAAAGATGGAGCTCGACTTTTCTTTATTGATGAAGGAATTCGTAGACAGCTACTATTGGCTTTGACTGAAGATTCTAAGCTTCATATCGAAGAGGTTGGCAATAAGATGAAATCCTAATTTCTTTTAGAGCATCTTTCATCTTATTGCTAAAATGGCATTTTGTCCAAGACGTTCAAAGTGCTATTTATGCTCCTTTTTGCATTATTTTGTATTTCCATTCCTTACACCTTTAAATACTGAGATATCGTTTGTCTTCTCAGCTTTTAGACGTATACAGACTGGTAGAAGACCAAATAGACATGCCCACAGTTGCAGTTGAAGTTGCACGAGGTAAACTTCTAACGTGCAGTCACATGTAATCCAAGTTGCTCTTTAGATGGTCAAATCTCAATCTATGGTTTGTCTTGCAGACTTCCCAACAGTTGTTCGGGATCTCATACTTTCCTGGTCGAACTCGGTCTTATATGACAGATGACTGAAGCTTCTTCTGCAAAGCAACACCATTCCAGGACTCGTTTTAGAGAGAAATCAGGGCAATTCTAGGCTGCTACCATGTTTTCCATTTGTAGGAACTCTCAGTTCAGCAAGCTGACATAAAAAAAAAACCATAGGAAACAGTTGAAACAGACATATACAGATAAGCTGCAGAGAGAGTAGTCCAAGAGTGGTTTTGTAAAACTCGAGAAATAGCCAACGTATATAAATTTATTCATACAACAATACTGCCATTGTTGCAACAGTTCTGAGCTAAGGCAATTCTTTGCCTTGTAAGCATCTGTTTTAGATTATTTTCTTTCAGTTGCTTTGTGTATTGCTTCAGTCGGTCTTCGACCTGTCCAGGAGGCAAAACAAAAATGCTTGATATGGACCTTCATATCATTCCTGATGGAAAATCCGATCGTGTACAAATTTTTTTAATTTTGATATTTTCCTTGTCAAAATGCTCATGTTCATGTAAGAACCATTTCCTATAGCTAAGGTTTAGGTTACAGACTTGTTATAGTTTCAGAAACTTTGTTGCCATTAATGGCACAGTGAGGCTAGGATGTAATGATATAGTCAGTGATTCCATAGTGTTTTCAAATTTTTTAAAAATTTAAACAGTTCGATTTAAATCTTTTTGTATTAATATTTTATTAATATGATTGGTAAATATATAAAAACCAAATATTTGAAAATTTATGCAATAAGTTTTTAGACATGACGAAGCTGAAGAAATCAAAGGAAAACTCCTACTATTTAAAAATCTTGCAAAAAACTTTTAATCTTTTAATTTTCCGAAAAATTCTTTCTTTTAGACTTTGGATTAAAAAAAAGAAATACACGTAACACAAACATGAGATGTGGACTATTTAATTGCTATTTATATAACGATTCAACATAATTCTTAAATTCAAGCTTAAAAAATTATATCTAACACAAATAAATGATTTATTATAATTATCTTAAATATTAATTTAAGTCAAATTTAATTTATTCAGTCGGATTTAAAAGCTGAATTAATTTAGCATATTGTTGACATCAGATTAGTCCATATTTTATTTTCATATTACATGTATTTTATTATTATTTTCTAACTGAAATCTAAGAGAAAGATTTTTATGGAAAACTGAAAGTTAGGAGTTTTTTTCAAGAATTTAAAAATCATATGGTTTTTTCAAAATTTCTTAAACTATAGAGGATGTCTATCACTTTTACTTATTTTGAATATATAATTATCAATACATTTACTATAATAAACTAAAAAATTATATTACAAAAAATTACACAATTTCTTTAAATATTAATTTTTACATGTTTGAAAATAGTTTTAAAATTGAATTGTCTTTTTTTTAATTTGACAATTAAGTAAGCATTTTAAAAGATTAAAAAAAATTAAAAAGTTAACTTTTTTAAATCTTATAATAAGTTATTACTCTTTATAACGTGGAACAATATTAGTTTAAAGTCACTTTGTAATTATTTAATTTTCCTGTTAAAAAATACATTGACAATTTTTAAAGTTATTTTAGGATTTAAGTATATTAGGAATAATAAGAACTCTTACTAGGAATACCAAGAATTTAAATAATTTTATTTTAGTTTGTATAGGATTTAGGAATATTAGGAATAAATAGAATTTTTTTAGAAATTAAAGTTAAATTAATGACTAAAAGAAGCCGGAAGGGTACAAAACTACTGGAGAATAAGTACTCTCCAGTAGTTAAGAAGCACAGTTGAAGATACTACATCAAAGAGCAAGAGATAACACAACATCGCTTGGATACACTGACTAAGTTACACACAAAAATGACAAAGCTATTGACTCGTTCCCAAAACAGTAATCGAACCCACCCTATCTTCTAAGCTTTTCGAAATGTTCCAAATTAGGATTGGGTGTTCTAATCAATCCAAGATTCAAATCGCGCCCTTCCAGTAAAATCTTCCTTGACATCGTGACTGGAACTTCATCCGAATATGGTTATTTTACCCATCTTCCTTTATACTTGCAATGACGATGGAGAACCTAATGACTCTCCCAACGACTTGCGGTATCTGACTTCATCAGGTACGATCCGACTTCCAACCCTTTATCTAGTGATTTTGTTCCATTTCCCAGCATATATATTGTTCTCTCCTTCTCTGCATGATTGATTGTAGTACTAAATCAGTTGATCGTTCTATGTTTTGCAACTTTCACTGATTTCTTTCTTTCCATATCTCTTGGGTAGATATGGAAAGAAATAGCACCATCCTCTTCCAGAGTGGAGTGGAAGCTTGCGCTTCTACTAAAAGCTTAGCTAACTCGATGAGTGAATTAGAAGTCCCTTGCCACGAGAGGCAATTTTTGATCTTGTTCTAGATAATACTGGAAAAAGGGCATAGGAAGAATAAATGGTCCTTAGTTTCAGTTCTTCTTCTACACAGATAGTAGTTTTGATCCAAATTTTGGATAAATTGAATTTTTTCCATTGTTGCTACCTTATTTCTTACCACCAGCCATAATAGGAAAGCAAAACTT
>JANIIA010000003.1:50680685-50700472 GCA_027478495.1 Erythroxylum alaternifolium | reverse complement strand
CTACCTTATTTCTTACCACCAGCCATAATAGGAAAGCAGAACTTGGTCTGAGAATATTACACCAGATAACCTTGGCCCAAGGATCATCTTGATCAGAATAATAGAGTCATTTCTTGTAGATTTTGCTAGAGAAAATTTCGATAAGAGACCCTTTCCATAGAAAATAGTCCTGTGAGCTAGGATTGGAAAGATATGAAGGTTTCAGGTGACTAATTGCATCAAGAAATTGAATCCATTCATTATGATTGATAGGACTAGCTACCTTAGATTTGTGATCTCACTATGAAAAAGCAAAAACAGCAATGGGGTTTGAGGAAAGAAGACCAGAGCCTGTCCAATTATCGTGCCATAGGAAAGTAGTATGACCATTTCCAATTCTACAAACAACATCATTAGCACTTCTTCCCTTTTTCTTAAAATCTGATTAAGGAACCAAGAATATGATGGCCTTATAGATAGGGACCGTATGTTGTTCCCTTTCAAAAAGTAGCCATAAAGTCATTTCATCCATAACGAATGCTTATCTTGGATCATTCTCTAAAGCTTCTTAATTAGAAAGACATTATTAGCAACTCTTACAAAGATGATTCCTAACCCCCTTCACCTTTTGGTTTACACAGATCAACCCATTTAACCTTAGGGAACCTAGAACCTCCATTTGCTTTACCCCATAAAAATCTCTTATCATCTTCTCCACAATTTTGACTAGTTTCTCTGACAAAGGAAAGTGAATACTCAAGTAAAGATTAAGGGAACATAGAACAGATTTGATAAGTTGGACTCTTCCACCATAAGACAAAAATCTATTAGTCCATTTGCCCAGTCTCCTTTGAATTTTTCAATAAGAGGTAGACAATCTGTTACGAATGCATTCGGGGGACAAAAATATGAACGATGCAAAAAGATTACTGCCTAAGATACTGATGCCGTGTGTGAAATAAGGAATCTTAGGTGGTCTAATTTTTGTTATTTCCAGTTATGTTCTGTTAGGAATTCTATTAAGGATTCTGAATCCTTGCTTAGTTAGGAATTCTAGTGGCAGTAGGAGTTTGTTTAGCTAGGAATTCTAGTTTTATTATTCTTCTTGATTGTAAGGAGATTTCCCTATAACAAGGAGTTATTCAGCAATAAAGAAAACAAGTAGAATTTATTAGAAATCACAAGATCTGAAACTCTCTCTCTTAAACGAGTTTCAAGGTTGTAGCTCCCTTTGACGAGCTGTGTAGGATTACCCACTATAGGTGCATCCAGGAGGAAGAACAAGGGTAAAAACCCTTTGTGGGGAGAAGAATCTCCGGTTATAAAGGATAAATAAGTAAAGGGACAAGGGATCAACTTGTCTGATTCCTCTCTTCCCTTTGAAAATTCTGAAAGGCGAGTTATTAATAAGCACATTGTAGGCTGTAGTTGTAACATAAGCCTTAATCCAATTAATAAAGGGATTTGAAAAATTGAACTACTTAAAAACCTTGAATAGGAAGGGCCAATTGATGCAATCAAAAGCTTTGTTGAAATATATTTTAACATCATAGTTAGGGAATAAGTTCCTTCTGGTATATCCTTTAAAAAGTTCCTGTGCAACAAGATTAGAATTAGTATATGATTGGATTTCTACTTCTGCAGTAAGATTAGAATTAGGTGATAAGATGACTATATAAACAAGGCTGCGTGTTCTAAAGGACAGCTCGTTGCCTACTTCAAAACTGGATGTTGCCTGATAACCAAGAAGATAGATTCACTTTACTGAATCTTGCAATTGTAAGTCTGATATTTGTTGTTACTTATATGTTCCACGTAGTGTTAGGTAACAAAATTAACCTAATTTGCTATTGCAGATTGGCCATTTTGATTCAGGGAAGTTGATGCTTTCAAGCAGACTAATACATCTTTTGGGACGATTATCTCAGAAGCAAATGTGCCCAAATATGTAAAAGAGGCAACAGGTTTCATGTGCATGAGGTCATAAAGACCTTGTTCCAAACATGATTTCAGAATGAACACAAGCTGATGTTGCTACACTTCTGATTGATGTGAGTCTTGGTGCTTTTTGAAGGAATGCAATCGTGGTCGAATCAAGGGTGGAAAAAAAAGCAAAATTTTTACAAATTCCAATCGGATCTTCATAATTTCATAACTTGAACAAAAAACACAAATTGTAAAGTATGAAATCATATATGATTCGCATTTCCTATTGAAATTTGTTGACAAATTCTTCATCGTGTCGATCACGAGTTATTCAATCGTCCAGCCTCTAATGATATTTACAGAGCAATTTCTCAAGACTTTTGAGAGGAATAAAAAGAAATTTTAGCTTCTAAACTTTCTTTCTACTAATAGAAAAATTGTTAGAATTTTTTATAATTTTTATTAAAATTAAATTAATTAGAATTAGAATTTGATTTCATATCTCATATTTGATCCCTAAAGTTTCTCAAACTTTATATTTAAGTCCAACTTAATTAAATTGATTTTTCTTTCAAAAATTGCCCTTTAATATATGATCATTAAGTTTCTAATATATTGACAATGATTATAAATTCTAACTCTAATTTATAATTAGAATCAAATAAATTAAAACTCTTTTTAATTTATCTTTATCTCTCCAATTAAATAACTTATAATCATAGATCAAAATTGACGTCTAGCAATATATCATAACCACCTAAATATCATGAATGTCAAAATGGTTTAACTTAACCTGTCTATGCATACTTGTGACGTATAATTTAATCCTTTTGTCATCCAATATTTTAATTGAACAAAAGATGGATATATTGTCTACTCTTTTAGTCCAATCATGTTTGTTCTTTCTAATTAGTAATTGATTTATATTTGAAATTTAAAAACACCCTTTTTAAATGTCAATTCACTCTGGCTAGAAAATTCCATAAATCATTACTAGTCAAGAATAACATAATATTCTCTCTGATTATTTTAGAGTGACGAATCATTTATTAACTTATTCAACTATCTCTGTATAGCTCATACTGTCTCCAAGTACTACCGACTGAATTATCACTTATCAGTTCATAGGTAGCATCAAAATATGATAATTTTCACATGAGATACTTTAGTAATATAAGTCTAATGATCAAATATACAACTATCGTTATGAAAAAATTCATAGACATATAAGTAATATTTTATTCAGGATTCTCATAGTCGGGTCAATTCAGTGACTTATTATCTAAATAATCACCCACATATTAGTTTAAGTATTTCCATACTTTAATTTATGAGATCAATTGCTTTCTTCATAAGAAAGAAACATAATATATGCTAGTTTTACAGTTGTAATAATTCCTTATTTTGATGAAACTGCAACTAAAAACATTTATAAACAATACATACATATAAATTAAATTCCACAATTATTATCTCATCATAATTTTAATTATACAGTTATTATTTCAAAAATTTTATCTTTAGTATTAAAATATCAAATATAATTAACTTAATGTATAACGGTAAAGAATGTCTTTTCATTAACAAATAATAATGTCGTACATGAAATTGTATCCAAGTGCTTCAAGTGCATAAGCTAACACTTTTGAGGCTGGTACGGATAGCACTAAGGGGCAAACACGAGAGCATGCACGGCTTGCCAGGAGTTTTGGTGTTGAAAAGATCATTGTAGCGGATAACAAACAAGGATCGGTTTGAACTGATCAAAAGTCAACTTGGGGCTTTTCTTCATGCTTGTAATTTCAAGGATTCCTCTGTCGCATGGATTCCAAATACTGCTATGCAAAATCAGAAAACTCGAGACCTCTTCTGATGCCCGTACGTGATGTTGTTAAAACTTCTTCTCAAGGTCAGGTCAGGTGTCAGTCTCTGGTAAATTGGAGGCTGGAGCTCTCCGGAGTGGTTCAAACGTGTGGAACAATATTGTTACGAGCATTCTGCAATGAAAACAAAGTTCATATTCCTTTTAACTTTATGTTAACCTCCCCTCCATTTCCTTCTGTACGTGCCAAATGTATTCATTTTCATTGATCCTCTCTCTGTATAGCTTATACCAAATACAGAGTTCTCATTATAACTAGAACTTGATGAGTCTAGATGGGTATAGGTGTCACGCATGTGAATCTTCTTGGTTTAATGTTATTTGTTGAATGACGTTTTGGTTTGCCATTTTAACTTTCGGCCTTTGATGTTTCAGGAGAATCGGAAAGTGTAATAAATGCAGTGCTCTTTTCTAGCATCGATTCCCTGGTGTAGTTTAGAGTTATGCCATGAGTAAACTTAGAAACAGTACGGTTTGTCGTATACAATTCAAAAGGTTGTTGCTATTGCAAGAGCTGGAGACAAAGCCATTGTGGGTCTCTAAGGCATTTCACAGTTGTTATGTGATGGATGGATACGATCTATACCACCATGACTTTTCCCAGTTCGAGTTTCGAAACGTTTCGGGTTAAGGTTGAGCTCGTCTTGGAGGTTTCAACCCCAATTGTGAAAGGCACAAGGGTACATATACAAAATTTTCCAATTCGATCAAAATTTCAGGTGGTTCTGAATCAAACAGCGTGTGTGGAAAATTTCCAAGTTTGCAAAGACCTTGAAAAGCGTTCACGAGGTCAACAGGGATGACTATTGGTCTGGGGATTGTAACCAGAATAATTGTTAATTCTTGTGGGAATGGCCTACAAGTTTCATGCAATTCGTTGATTCTTTGATGTATATTTCCGTGATATAGTCAACTATCTTTTAACCATAATGTCAATGATAGACTTTCATTTTGCTTCTTATTACTTCATTTTATTTTATTTTATTGATAAATTTTTATCAATGTCGCTATCTTTTGAATGAGAATTGGGTAAACTTCTGAATTAACGCAATAGCCTACAAATTAGGCCAATCACGTATTCCATGTAAATAGAGAAATTCAAACACAAGTCCTTTTGGTCTCATATCCTTCACTCCACCAACTCAACCACTCCTAAGAGACGGACAATAATTTATAAATTATTTCTTTTGAATAAGTTATTAAATGATTATTATATAAAAATTTGAACATATATAATAATCTATAAATTTTGTGTTATGAAAAAATACTTGAAAATTAATAATTCAAAATGTGATAAATTCAATTTAAATAATTGACAATAATTTTTTAGTATAAAATAAATGTATACCTTTTCAACGCAAATTTTATAAAAAAATTAAAAACATAAACTCAAAATTTCAGGTACAGGAGTTTTTAAAAATTCTCCACACGAATCTCCTTTGGAGACTTTTCACTTGATATCATTGTTGAATCTTTGGATGGCAATTCTATGGGTTGATGATGACTATGTACCCTTAATAGGTCACACCTAACTGCAGCTGATGTCAAAGCTTACCATCAGCTAACAATTATGTATTGAATACTCTATTTACATTTGACTTTTAAAATTTTACCCACCTCAAAAGTTAAATTTAAATACGTGTTAATGTTTTAAAATTGAGTTTTAAAGATTAAACGTCAAATCGGTATATAATGAAAAAGTTTGAAAATTTTCAAATAAAATTAAAAAAAGAGATTATTTTTATTTAATTAAAAATTTAAATAAATAATTGATTCCAATTTATAAAATTAATGAGTCAATGGACTAGTTAATTTTTAATAATAAAATTCATTAAAAATCAAATAAAAAAAGTTACCAATGTTGTAAAAATTGGTATGACAAGAGATTTAAGTTTAAAAGGTTCGTACATTATCAGATCTCTATAAAACTGACTAAAGATTAAATAAAATTAAATAATTAAAATATATTGAAAAAGATGGTCTTTGTCTATAACAAAAATTGAAAAAATATATTGTTAAAAGAAACCTAATTGATTTGTTTCAATTTATAAAAATTGACCGATTAATTAATAAACTAGTCGATTTTTAAAGCTATTAAAGCAAACAAACCGAAAAATTAGATAAATATAAAACTTTTACAATTAAACCGATCGAACTAATTGAGTTTTTTTAAAATTTAATCTTTGATAAGTGCCACTATTAAACTGAGATACCAAATTCACATGTTCCGTTTGAGAGAATATACCCAACGATCAGACATGCCTCTCCACCACCAAAAAGAGGAAAAATATTTCAAGCCTGGTGTCAGTCAACCCTCGAAGGGGGTAATTCTGTCATTTAACTTTTAAGAAAATGTTTGTTTTCTCTCCATCTTTTTATTTTCTAAACTACTTTAAATTTTGAATATTTGATTTATGTACGAAAGTAAAGACCCTACCGAATTTCTAAAACTTGTTTTCCCAATCACTCAAACTCAATACTTCCGAGTCCCGTAGGTACAGCGAACTCTTTCCTCATTCTCTACCACTCTCTGGTCTTCTTCGTCCCGTCTCCTTCTGGGTTGATTTGGAATCCAAATTTTCTACGGTACCAGGTATGGCTGCTTTGGTTTTCTTTCTTCGTTTTGTTTTCCGGTGATCCTTTCCTATCTGTCTTCGTTTGTTGTAGAATTTCGTGCTTGTGGTGTTGGTTCTTTTCAAGTTAAGTTTCTGGGTTTTCTGTTGAATTTTGATCGGACCCTTTTCTTTGGGTTTATCGATTTGTTTTGGCGTCGGTCAATCTTCGCCCATTACGTATGTTTGCTATTGATTCTGTGGTTGACCCTTGATTTTGGAGTTGTCAATCTTGGCACTTACTCGTTAACTTCGACGTTTTGTTTAGATACTCATATGTAAATCTAGTCAGCGTTTTTGTTCTTCAGTAATAAGTGTTTAATGATGATTGTTTATTCTGTTGGTTGATTTTGGCGGCTGTTGGGGCATATCCTTGTAGGCATGGTTTTGGGCTGTTGATATCTGTTGGTGGGAGTTGTACATTCGATGTTATTCAAAACATTCGTGTAACTTAGGTTCCATTTGCCTAATATTAAACTTTATGTCCTTTCTTTTTCAGCAAGGTTAACAAGAGAAGTGATTGTATTGTAGTTTGATGGTATATAATTACAATTATGTTCACCTGATTCTGTTATATGTTCGTACTTGGGATAAAATTGTAGTTCATAACAGAGCTTTCTGAATGCTAAATAATATGAAATGAAAGATGCATATCTTGGTGATTACTTCCAAAGAAGGAGCATGTGATTAACATGGGAAAAGATTGTAACTATGATTGTAAAGAGCTTTTAATTCCTCTGGTATATTTATCATTGTTCCTCTCTGCTAATTTCATCTGTATCAGGATGTACTCCTGTAGATAGCTTCATTTCCATGCTTACCTGTTCAAGCCTTGCTTTGTTTGGTTTTGGTGTAGGGGATTCGTCTCTTGGAATACCGTTGATCTCTTTGTTTATTACTTGCATTCCTAAGCCGAGAAGGGGAACTTGTGTGATACTTTTAAGTTTTAAATCGGGGAGTTTATATATGGCATTTGAACCTTATTATCAGCAACAGCTCCTGGCTAAGAGTTTCAGTGTGGGGGAACTCCTATTGGATGTCAATTGGGAAGATGTGACTTGTCCGATATGTTTGGATTTCCCTCACAATGGTGTACTCCTCCAGTGCTCTTCTTACAACAAAGGATGCAGGCCTTTTGTGTGTGATACAGACCATTTGCACTCGAATTGTTTAGACCGTTTCAAAAGTGCATCTGGTATGTCATGTTCCTCAACACCTGATGCAGCTTCTACACAAAATACTCGGCAGACAGTTGCAGAAGGCAGCTGTAAACTGGCTTGTCCCCTTTGTAGAGGTGAAGTTACTGGGTGGGTTGTTGTGGATAGGGCACGTGCACACTTGGATGAGAAGAAACGCTGCTGTGAGGAAGAACAATGTGCATTTGCAGGAAATTACTTGGAACTTCGTGAACATGCTCAAATAGAGCATCCTCACGCCCGTCCTTCTAAGGTTGACCCTGCTCGTCAGCTTGACTGGGAGAATTTCCAACAATCGTCTGAGATCATTGATGTTTTGAGCACTATACATTCAGAAGTTCCACGTGGTGTGGTTTTGGGGGATTATGTGATTGAATATGGAGATGATGAGACTGCAGATGAGTTTGAGGACTTTCCTGGGGATGATGGAAATTGGTGGACTTCATGTATCTTGTATCAGGTATTTGATAACTTGAGAAATTCGAGAAATAGAAGAAGATCAAGAGTAGCTGATGCTAGAAGGGGAAGTCGTCGTTCAAGTTATGACAATTCAAATTCTGATGAGGGTTCAGTAACATCTGTAGACTTTGCGGAGTATAGATTAGATGATACTGATGATGAGTTTGCAAATGTTTCATCCCGGGGTAGCTCTGGTCATCGCAGGTCAAAATGAGATATTATACTCTTTCAAATATTTTATTGCTCGCTTGTTACCCTTAGTTTAGTTTTCCATTTGAATTTTCGTGAGCAAAGCTTTTGAGGAACCGATTATTGCACGACTTGACAACATTGATTGAACTTATGTTGTCATTGTTATCATTCCTGGGATTGCAGGTTGTCAACTGTGCAGCATTTTAATTTTTTGTTCTGACGGGTAGATGCAAAAATTGTGAATCTATGGGATAATCCTGCTTAAATTGCTATTTAACTTGTATCACTTCGGTTGGCAAAGTTATGGTGTAGTTACCGCCATTTTATGATATTTTCTCTTTAATTGAGTTCCAGTTTTACAACATTTCTCAGTTCTCGAAGGCGGAGATCTCGCTTTCATGACAATTAAGGAGTGCGTCACCTCGGGCTTCTTGCATTGGCTTTGAAGAAGGTTTGCTTTACCGCATGTTAACTCAAATTTGCTGTCTCCGTTAGGAATTCAAATTGGTCATATTTCATTGTTTCCCTTATAAATATTTTGATAGCTTATGTTAATATTCATACTTAAGATTCTTTATATGGTGTTGGCAGTGCTTAAAGCACAGAAAAGGATCAAGACAAGCATGCAGAATGTGAATCCAAAAGCCACAGTTTGACTACATGTAACATATATAAGCTTTTAGAATCAGCTGGTTGGACCTGAGTTCATGTGGTTAGCATTCCATGTGTCTTTATGGCGACTGCTTTTCTCTTTGGATCTTCTTGTAAAGATAGAGTCGTAGATTTTCTAAAGTGACCACTGACTTGACTGTGGATTCAGTTTGTCTTCTGCTTCTGCAATTGCTACTTTTAGGTTTTGAAATTGCCGCGTTTTTTAATTCATAGCTTACAAGTCCCTTTATAAGTTAGCATTGCCGCTCAGCTTGGACTGATACTTCTCTTTTAGACAATATAACCTTTATACATGCATATATGAACCTCTTTTAGACAATATAACCTTTATATATGCATATATGAACTCATAATATGACTTGGTGTTGAAGAAGCGTACAAAGAATAACATAAAATACAGGCTTGCCTAATTTGCTTGATTTGGGACCACATTTTTTTTTTTTGAAGAAAGATTTGGGACCACATTGCTTACGGCTAATGATCTTAACAGCATATTCTGATAATAGCAGCTTGTCTGGAAGGAGATTCAAACAGATGTAAAGACCAAAATTCTGAAAGTTGTTTTTCACCCCCTTTAGAAGTATAATACCGGAAAGAAGCTTAGCGCAACCAGACGGGCATGTACTTGGAGATTGGATAATTACGAATCAAAACCTGTTTCAGTAACTATTACTGAAACACATTACTTTCAAGCCTGAAAAAATGCTGTCGATGAACAGTATGATTTTGATACAAAACGTGGACTAATTGGGAAAGCTGGCACAAGCAATTTAGAGAAATTTCTGACAATTACTATTCCAAGATTCTTAGAAATGATTTTTAGGTGAAATGTGATAATAAATACTACATAAGATCAATCTCGATACCGACTAATGTGGGACATTCTTGGGCAGGTTCCTTATAACATTATTCTTCAAGCCAATTTTGGTGCGCATAGCCTCTGCACCTGTTCGATTCATTTGTTTCATCACCTTCATCCTCACCATATGCTCTCTTGACACCACAGTTGCCAGACCCATGCTCCTATACCTAAAATAAAATATAAGTTTGTTAATATGCCTTCTACCATATGTTGATTAAAAGCAACATTGCTACCAGGTATTGAATTGTAGCAAACCTTGATGCCAGAGCAGCAATGATGGCCATGCCATTTGCGGGAGATGGGCGAGGCTTTTGGCGATAATAACGCAAAAATTCTCGGGAACCCAGTGCTTTGGATGCTATTTTACCATCGGATCTAGTGGTTATAATGAGCTCTGCACCCCCACTCCCAAGTTCTGCAGTGTTGTTCATATCACCTGATGCAACTAGCTGTTTCCCATTTTCGTCTACATAACTGCAATCAAGGAAATTATCAGTCGCTTACATACAGCAGGATTACAACTATGACCACCAAAGAAAATTACGTCAATGTTTATTTATTTATTTATTTGTTGAAGAAGATTATGCTAGAGATGATAGTAACCTGCAGCTATAATCATAGAAATCTTCCAATTCAGCCTCCTCCTCATCATCTCCATCACCGTAGTGTACTTTGCAATGACTTTTTGCTGCCATATGCTTCCTAACTGCTTCTAAGCTGCTAAAAGGATGACAACGTTCATTGCAGTACAAACACACGAAATCCCTCTTCACCTGGAGAAAAAGCAAAAAGGTCTGGTTAATACCTTCCTAGGAACAATGGGAGAAGTAGATTGCAAGTTGCACTAGCAAGCAGCTATGTACCTTCAGACCAAGATACGTAAGAAGACCCTGTGGATCCTTCAAGTACTCTATATCAGGAATGAAAAAACCATGCTCCTTATGCATGTGAACCATGCAGCTTTCAATGCTGTCATGCTCTTTATCACACATTAAGCAACAAGAAGGATCCAAAAGATCATCCTCTTCATCTTCATCCTCATCCATATTATTGGAGGCCATTCCATTTATGTTTAGATCGGACAAAGACTTCGCCGCCTCACCAACCAACTCATCATCAGAATCAGCCTCTTCCCACTCACTCTCTTCACTGTCTTCGTTATCTGCCTCCTTTTGGGGGAGATGCTTATTGACAACACGCCGGGGAAGTGGTTTAATTGTTACCTTTGCCTCCTCAGGATTTGTTTCCTGAGAAGCTCGCATTATATGAGCTCGTGATTTAAGATGCTGAGCATGAGCTTTTACACTTCGATATCCCTTACTACAGAGAGCACAGCTATAAAGCATAGGAGTATCACCAGATTTATCTTTTTCTTGAGCAAGCGCAGCCTGTCTGGCTAGAAATAATGCTTCAGTCACTCCAGGAACACCAGCTACCTGAATTTTTGGATTAAAACGAAAAAGCAGAACTTGGTATCAAACAAACTAAGAAAGCTTATGCTTGTTATTAGTCTCTACCATTATCAAATATATCAACCAGACAATCCTGTTCCCTCATTGGGTATAAAATACTTGAGTTCTACATCAATAGAATCCCAAGCACAAATTCAGGAGTTTCTGAACATCAAAATATACGGATAAACGTTCAAAGATCAATTTTCGACTGACAGGCCAAATGGTGTTTCTGCCCATGTTCTTCTCTACCCCCATAAACAATATGCCAACAATTCTACAATTTCCGACTTAGGAGATCCTTTTTCACTTGATTAGCAAGTCGTTCACAAGACAATATATCGGTTCAAACTTCACACAACAAAACTATCAACTGACTGTAGTTCATTCCTAAAGGTTAAAGTCTCAAAACTCCAATTTTCTTCAAACCATTCGAATATATACAAAATCAAAAACAATCTATCAATTAAGCAATTGGCTTGACTAGAAACTTCCCTCTATTCCATCAACGACTTGGTAGCATCAAAACCAAAGACAAGATAAAAAACTGATGAAACCCTATTCATAAAAACCAAATACAAGATACAAAACTGATGAAACCCTATTCATAACTTCGTGTTATAACAGAGAAAGACAAAGGGCTACGCACATATACGCAAGTAAGACAAGAAGGGTCTTAAGGGTAAAAGTGGGTTACCTTGCGTTTGAGATTATAACGGTGCCAATCGGACCTGTAATGGAGTTTCTGCTCCGCATCGTCTTTGAATTCACTGTTACATGCGTTGCACGTTAGCCCCGGCATTGTCCTACTCTATTCTTCCTCCTCCTTCTTCTCCCTACTAAATTTGATCGATCTCCAAAAAAGTAGCAATTGATACACGAAAAGTTACAAGCGGAGGCGCTGGTGACTGGTGCCCAGAAGATATACGACGGCTAATAGTCGGTGAAAAGGTGGAAATGGGAACGTGAGATGTTTATTATGGCTTGCTTGCGTAGGAGCTTACGAGGTCCATCGATCCAATGCCATTATACTGGCTTTTGCTTTACCCTCCATGGGCCTTGGGCTCTCTTACTGGGTTTTGCATTAAGTGCTGTTTATGTTTAAATTCTAAAATTATACTTTTATATTTTATAATATTATTATAATAATACACAGGTACTTATTTTAATAAAATAAAACACAAATATAAAAATAACAGTCGGAAATTAGTATTTTCTTTCGTTGAATAAATTTTAAGTCATTTCCAATTTTATCAGCCTTTATGTCAATATTTATAATTGGATTGTAGCATCACTTCAAAATATAAAGTTAAATTTCAAAAATCGTAAAAATACAATAGGTAAATTATATTTATATTATGAATATTGCATAATTTTATAATATTACTTAAGATTATCAAAATAATAATACAATACTCAAACCTTTTATTTATTATAAAATTAAATTTGAGAAGGTCTAGTAATACGCAGTCTTATCTTAAACTAGTAAATAAGCTGTTTTCAGACGACTCACATAAAAAAAGCTTTTAATATAAAGTCTTTTAATAAATATATGATAAATAATTATTAAAAATTATTTAAATCACATTATATATATTCAAACTCTGAAAATATAATCATTTTAATATCATTATTATCTATTTTACATGTTAGAACTATTTTGTGTCATATTAAAATATGAACTTATTAAAAATTCCTGAATTATCTTAATATTATTAATTATAACTAATTTATAAAATATTTATCATTACTTTTAATAATTCTAATTGTTATAATATCTTCTTTAAACAGTATAAATAAAATTAACTTTCAAAAATTAAAAAAAAAAGAAGAAAAGAAGAAGATAAAATTAGACAAACAAAACATTTACTAATTGCATGTTTTGTTCTGGATCAAAATCCCACATTCTCCTATTATCAATAACCGATACAACATCAAACGGATCAAATCGTATAAATTCGCAGCCATTTCTCTCTCCTCTCTCTCTGTCTTTTTCTCTACAAACGTCTGTTTTTATTCGTGTGTCTCTCTGACTCCAACGACAACATGGATGTCACTCCCGAGCCGAGATCCGGTGGCAAAATGGTTCGACCTCGACGGTCTGCTTTGAGCCGGACTCCTTACGACCGGCCTACTCCTCGATTGCGTCCCAATTCCAGCCCTGCTAGCCCTAATTGGCTATCCAAACTCATTTTGTCTCCTACTCGAATGATTGCTACCGGCGCTGGAAAAGTCCTCGCTTCCGTCTTCGCTCCTGAGTCTTCCTCCTCCTCTTCGTCTTCCGATGAAGATTCGGTTTCTGGTATGGTTTTCCTGTTTGTTTCAGTCATTCGTTTTGTACGTATAATTGGCGAAATGAGTTTCTATTGAGAGAAGGAAAATATAGGGCTAAGTAGGAAGTGTTGTCTGTTATAATACTTTTTCTTGCTTTTTAGTCGCATGAATTTTGCGATTCGATTGTATTTGCTTATTGGTGAGGTTATTAATTGTTTTATTTCAGGGTATTGAGTCATTGCCAGTGTTTGATGTTATGTATGTTGAGTGATTTGTCCATTAGGGTTTTACTTGCCCGAAGGTTTTGACGTGTGTCCAAATAGATGCGTGTTTTTGTCTGTCTTAGGAGTTTTAAATTGACTTGTCTAATTTGTGTCTAATAGTAAACATGTTTGATTGTATAATCAGCTATATTAGGTTGCTAATGGCAGTATATCCATTTCGTAAAGACTTGTGGTTTATGACCCGTTTCACCCATTAGTATTATTTTTTAATTTCCGCAGAGGATGATATGGATGATGTCAGTGATGATGCTTCTGTCTCATCTCATGGTGCTAATGGTTTGGAAAAGGTAGTTGAGCAAGTTCCCTGTTATGTGTCACTATTGTGACTGAATTGCAAGTTTTTGGGGTGTTCATAAATTAAGCCATCAATAGATGGTGATTTTTTGTTGTTAGTTGATACTGTCTCGGTGCTGCATGCATGTGCTCATCGATCTGCAATATAATTACGCCACATTAAAAATTGATATCTCTAACATATCTTCTTGATGGTTTTCTCTTCTTAACAATTGGTTGGTAGTTTTCAAGACGAAAGTGAAATGACTAATGCGTTTGCTACATTATGAAGTTCTGTATTTGTATCTGTTGATATATGAGTTCATATGTATCTATTAGGCTTTTGATTTGTGTTTGTGCTAAAATTTTGAAAAATCAGACACCGGAAATTGTCAATTCCTTGGGGAAAGATTCCCAAGCTTTACAATGGAGGAGTGACACAAAGCGTGTAATTGAACAGCTTCTCATGAGGGAAACCTTCTCAAGGTGATTTAAAAATTGCATTCTCTTATATTTTATTTGCAGCCTTTTCCTAGTCCTCTTATCTCATGCATTAATACTTCTTATAATTTTGTGTTGGATCACCTTCAATGTTTAGCATTATTATACTCAAGACTTTAGTTTGGAATGCACTCCTGGTATTTGTTTGTTAATCTGCTACTTCCAAAACTCATGGCGCCATTCTTTTGCTTACAAAGTTTATCAATTGCTCTTTATTAAATATTTCATTAACAATTGATTAATTTATAATTCTAATTAGCATTCACCTATGACCAGGGAGGAATGTGATAGGCTAACACATATTATAAAGTCAAGAGTTGTGGATTCTCCCGTCTCTGGCAGTAAAGCATTTGAAAGACAAAGTGAGATACCTCAGATGATGGTTTGCAGTGTTATTTAGGTTAGGAAGTTGACAGATACAATAAGACTGATGATCTGAGTCTTTTTCCAGATGTTGATAAACCTGATATCCACAGTGAAGCTGTTATTGAGGCCCAAAAATGGCTATTAGAGAAGAAATTGGGATCAAATTCAAAGTCTGGACTAGAGTGTGGAACTTGCAATTCTAATGCTGATATTCTTCCACATGTAAATGTAAGTAATTCTTTCCCCACAATTTACTCTCCCGTGTAAACTTATTGCTATATTAATCTTGTGGTTGCTCTGGAGTATATAGTTGTAGGTCTGTGTCTTAACTTATGATGATCTAAATACAAGTTTCTATTATCCTTTCCATTAGTGCTCCCGTAGTTATATCCTATATAACTCATATGAAATGCTGAAGGTTAGTCATTACATCTCAGCTGGTTTATGTAATCTAAGTTATCATGGACAGGTATTTGCGGAATTATATTTAATGGCAGGAATTATTTGTATTTAATAAATGCAATGTGTTGATCTGCTGAGCAGGTATCTCATAATGAGGAGGGTTCACCTGTGGATGTAGCCAAATCTTATATGCGATCACGTCCTCCTTGGACGTCTCCATCTTTGTGTAAATATGATTCACCAACAGGGGTAAAGCTGTTTAACGATAGTACATCATACATATTGGGTGGCAAATCTGCATACTATTCCAAGGTTCAATTGATGGGTTTCTCCCTCCTTTCTCTCTATCTCCAGCCTAAACCTTATATATGTTTATATCTAGGTCTATTTATATGATTTTTTTGTCTGTACATATATGCATATATATACGTGCGCACGCGCGCGCGTGTGTATGGAGAGCAAGAAACTATCTAGGCATGCATTAATGAACTTGGCCATTTTGACCAAATAAGAAATGCATTTTCGACAATTTATTTCAATAATTGCTTTTGGCAATTAATGCCGATGGAGTTAATTTGGATTCTTATTAATCTTTTTCACATTTGATTGCATATTATGAAGTACCAAATGCAAAATTGCTTCTTTTGATTTCATGCTTTTTCTCCTGTCATGAGGGTTACAAACAATTTTGTAATTGTATTTGGGCTAGCTTTCAAAATTGTAAACCAGATAAAGAAAAAGAAGACTTATCTAAGTTGTATGGTTGAAATTTAAAATGTGAATGCAGTGGTGACATCAAAATTGGGAAGAAAAAGAATTAAAAAAGTATGCTCCTTTACTTGATAGTTGACATCAATGGGTTACAGCATGGATTTTAACTTTAGAGCTGACATTTTGTGATGATTGATTTACATTGTGGAACTTCAATGCAGCTTACCAGGGATTCCCATGCTAGTGGTTCATGGAATATTCTGGAGGAAATACGTAGCAAAGTGAGATCTAAAGCAACTGAAGAACTGCTCAAGTCTCAACCATCTTCAAGAATTGATTGGTCTACATCAGCTTCAGATTATAAAAGGCACCTTCATTTGTTGTTGGAGGACAAAGTAGAAGCTGGCATGGAAGATGATATAAACAATTCTGAGCAATTAATTGATGCTCCTTTAATCATGGCTAGTCATGCAACTTCTAATGACTTACCAGGTTTCCTATTATACTTGTCTGAGAGACTGTTAATTCCTGTTCTTGTTCTACCTACTCATATGTGGAATACTGAGAAAGGGAATCTCATTTTATGCTTTCAGTATCACAAATTGCTCAAGATCATGGACTGCAAAATGATGCAGTTTTATCAAATCCAGCTACTTCGAATCCTCAGCAGAATGAGGTATTCTAAGTTATGGAATTGGAAAATGGCATTAGATCATAATTATGTTGTTATGCCTCTACTCTGTGATAATTAGCTATTAGTAATAAGTGAGAAGAAGAAAAAAATTATTCCAGAAGTTTGCTTCTTATGTTTTAATCGTATCTTTGTGAAGGATCTGAGACCTGTTCTGATTGTCGGGGAAAGAGAAGGTGCTTATGTCTACTTCTTGCTCTTTGTTTTAATCATCAAATTAGAACTGTCTGATTGACTTGTGAAACGTCCCAGATGGGAAGTCAAAGCTTGGACAAACAATTCCACCCTCAGAAGATATGCAGGCCATATCAGAAAGGTTAGCTTCTCCATGAAAGATGGGTGATCTATTGTTTCCCCTTTTGAACTCCTATCTTCCTTTCCTACTGTTAAAGCTCGTATACAATTTCCTTCATGATTATCATTGCTCATAGGGCTGCTATTGCTGCTAATGGACCCAAGAATACTGATGTCAACATCCAACCCCTGAGCTCCATAGAGAGAGAGTATAATCAAGGTAAGTGGCAAAAACTTGTTAGTCTAAGAGATATTCCATTTCTATATCTGCAGATTTAGCTTTGTTCTGCATTTGGAGTAACGTGTTATAGGCGAGTTTCCAGTTGGTCTACCCAATTGTCTAATTAAACTACTGACAAGATGAATAGGATCCACTGCATGACTGCTTATCCTAAGCTTAATTACGTAAAGAAAAGGAACTACTAATATGCTAGTAGTCCATCTAAATGGAGTGTTACTTTAGTAGATCAAATCATCATTGGAACTTCTCTGTATGTGTATCCAATTTCAAGTACATGTGGGCTTTATTGCATTCGCAGATCCAAGGTTCAATGAAATAAGTTGTTCAACATCAAAGGAAGTTGCTAGAAGGGATGAAGCAGTTCCTGCCAATGGTTTCCCTTCTCCAGGATCTAGGAGGTAATACACCTTTTTCATTTTAAATCTGATTTCTTTAAGCTTAATACAACTAATCCCGTTTCTACGAAACTCTAGGTTATACGATGAGGGGCTCAACCCATTTGGGTCAAACGGTGAAAAGACGACACAAAATGCTGTCGGCGAGGAGAACTGCAAGCTTTTGAGTGAAGCTTCTGTTGATGTGCCGATTATGTATGTGAATGACAGTGAAGAACATTATTTGGATGAGATTAACAGTGTGGCCAGCGGCTCTCAAATCAGCTCTAGCATGCAACATGAACAGTTTCTGCTAGCCCTTCCTCAGCAAAAATCAAAACGAAGCTATCCTGCCAAGAGAACTGAGAAGCAACAAGAAAGGAAAGTGAGCAGATCTAATAGGAGAGGCAGGGGACGTGGTAGATAGCCAGTTTTTGGTACTTCCTCTGTATTTATTTAACAACTGTGAACTAGCCAAAATCGAAGGAACAAAAAGTAGGAACAAGTATAGTGCCATCAACAGGGCATTAGATCCTTTGATGTTTGTGATCTAGGTATTGATACTGGGGTTTAGGATTTGATCCACGGATTTTGTTGTACCATTGTCACACGTCCACAACGTTTGCAACCCATTTAACCACATAAAATACTTTGAGCTAGTGGAGTCAATTGTTGCCTTTCCCCTATCACTAAGAATTATTGAATTCTTCAATAATTTGCTGTTGTAATTATGCTCGTAATATTGTAATTTTCGAGTCTTTTATTATGCTAACGTTACTTATAATTTTGGCTGTATGATGTCTTGACATTATTAGGATAAGAAAGTGTATTTTTGGACATCTTCAAACTTTACATTTTTATCGGAATTCTTATTGACAGCTTGTTGTTATTGTTGTTTGATCGGATGATGTTATTGTTTATTATATGTTGTGAGTTTAAGAAGATTTAGTGGTACATAGCTTTATCTCTAATTAGCATAGAGATTATTTTCGATAGGTTGAAAAAAAAAATACACACACACACAAGATATCTATCTATCTATCTATATATATATATACAACAAAAATATAAAAATTTATATGAAATAAATAATTTAATAAATATAGAATAAGATAAAGACTAAAAATAAAAGGCAAAATAAGTAAATGAATAAAAAAGTAAATAAATACTTATTTTTTGATTAAATGAGTGCATGTTTTAAATGGAGAATGAGTATTGCACTGAAAAGGAATTTTAATATTATTATATTTTAAAGTTATGATTAAGGTTTAAATTAAATTTATTTAAAAATATTTTGGTAAAAAATGTTAACCTCTTTTTATTATTATTATTTTCACCTTAAAAGCAAACTGGACTTTTTATTATTGTTGGGCTTAATGGGCCTTGTATTAGCTTAAGTTACTTTTAACGTGAAATTAGAGTCGGAAACGGTGGAGACAACGACAATAGCTGAAGCCGATACAGCTCTATGAAACCAAATATAAAACCTTTTCCGTATCTTCTGATTGCTTCTTGATCAAGCTCAATGGATCCTTACCCATCTTCGACCTCAATAGCCCAAAAGACATGGGAGCTTGAGAACAACATTATCGCCGTCGACACGCCTCCGACAACCGCCAGCTCCACCGCCGCTGACTCGTCGTCGGACGCCATCTTCTACTACGACGAGGCGGTTCAGGTTAAGTTCCAGCAGGAAAAGCCTTGGGCTAATGACCCGCACTACTTCAGGCGCGTTAAGATCTCCGCACTCGCGCTGCTGAAGATGGTGGTGCACGCTCGCTCTGGCGGGACCATCGAGGTCATGGGACTCATGCAGGGAAAGACCGACGGCGATGCCATCATCGTCATGGACGCTTTTGCTCTTCCCGTTGAAGGCACTGAGACAAGGGTTAATGCTCAGGCCGATGCTTACGAGTATATGGTTGATTACTCCCAGACTAATAAGCAGGTTTTGTTCTTATTTATCCCATTTTTCTTGTTTAACTGGTTCTTCTTTTTAATTTATTGTTGGCTTTGTTTCCTTATTTATAGTGTTTGCAAATTGTGGTTCTTTTAGGGTTTATTTCTGAGTTAAAGGTATGTTTTGGATTAATTACTTGAGAGATCGTCTGATCACCTAGTGGTTGGTAGATTCTTTAGGAATTC
>JANIIA010000003.1:50652117-50667426 GCA_027478495.1 Erythroxylum alaternifolium | reverse complement strand
GAACCTCGAAGTGAATCTGGGATCCCTGTCTGACACAATCGACACAGGAACCCCGTGCAGTCTCACTACCTCTGCTATATACTTCTGGGACAACTGATCTAGAGAGTTATTCTCAATAACTTTACAAGCGGACCCCATAATCTTGACAATGATCAAGCAAACATCCCAAATTTTATTATCGAGAATTATACCATAAAATTCTTTTTCCTTTTGCACTCTTTGATAACTTATGACTTGAAAAATGTTTATTTTTCACCAAATTTTGAAGTTGTTGTTTATATTGATAAACGTTTTTCAAAGTAATAAATGTAGTTGCAAACCACCTAGTAGTGGCAGGATGCACGATATCAATCCATTCTTCTTGCTTTCTTAATCAAAACAAAAATGTGACATTATTATATACAAAAATTGTAATCTTAGATGCACGTGAAGCAAGACTATAAATATGATTCATACTACCAATATCCTTTAAAATAAGATCTATACAATGAGGATCATAAGGAGACTAATAAATATGCCTACCCAATTGATACATAATTGGTTGCATTATCTATAATAGAATTCAAAACATTCTTTGGTCCATCCCACTCGATAATTTCATAAAATAATTCAAATAAAGCATTAATACTTTTTACCATATTAAAAGCATCAACATACTTGATAAAAGTTTTTTCAATATTACAATAAACCAAGAAATTAATCAAGGTTCTTTGTCTTTGATCAATCCAACCATCTGCCATAATAATGCATCTTGTTGATTCCCAACTAGACTTACATGTATTCACAATTAACTGACATTCATTTTTTAAATCTTGAAGCAAAGGTACACGAATCTCAAAATAAAAAAGTACCTTAAATCTTGTACCTATTGTTGTTGTAGCATCTTCTTGAAAATATGGTGAATTTAAAGCATTTAAAGAAATACATAAATGATAAAATCATGTAGCCTATGCTCGTTTTACATTGCAGAAGAGCATCCTAGTCAACCAAAACACTTTTTAAAATTGGTTTAGAACTATGAGTAGTCAAAAGAAAATAAGAATCGATGTCAATAATAGCTTTTCTTTTTTCCTTTCTCTAATATTTGTCGTGCATTATCATCTCTAAAAGATATATCACGAGTCTCTTTATTTTTTTTCTTTTTAACTTGTTGCTGCTAACAATTTCCAATCCTCTCACATACATCAAATGATACTTCTTTGTAAGAAACAATATTACCCTTAACATTAGTAAAATATTCTTTCGTTCTCATGCTCTTTTGGTCACCTATACTCGATCTTTATGTATAAATAATAACCCACCAACTCTTGTTTATTCGATTTAAATCTACTTTTTTTTTTAAGGAATAGGGCAGCAGCTCTAATTAGAAACGATCAGGGGAAATGAGACCCCAACTAAATCCTCCAACAGAATTGAAGTATAATCATGTGGAGGATTCGACAAATAATCGTGCAATTAATCTTCAGACACAATATATTCTTCTACTATACAAGACTAGATATATATATTTGTACAAGTAGTAATAACAAGTTTTCTGTGACCTCCCGTTGATCTGGGAAAACATTTTTTAAGTAATTATTTTTGTGGTTCAAAATACAAATTTAAAGATATTTCATGTTGTAATTGGAAAACATTTTTAAACTAATTCCTATTGTTGTAAGAAATATTTTTATAAAGTAAATTATTTTTTAATTAGATAAGCCTGTCACATTTTAGGATACTACAACACTCTCACTAATTTTTCTTGATTTTAGGATGTGTTCATTCTTATAATTTAATGTTGGATTGGTGAATCTCCATTTAATAATTTTAACCCTTATAATTGAGTGGTTTAAGTTGGTTGAACAAGGCTTCAAATTGAATAGCAAAGAATATTTAAAAATTGTGACTATACTTATAATTTTTAATAATTTATTTTATTTTAGATTACCCATTTTATTGTGTTTTTATGAAATAAAATTTTAGAATGAAAATCTCTTTTTATATAAATAATAAATGTTTTGTTTATAAGCATGGAAATTTTTTACTTGCTTGTTATCATAAGTTCATATTATTTGAGTTTTTTATGTTAATTACATAGAAACATGTACAAATATATATAATTACATAAAACTTATTTTGACAAGAAAACACAATTGCTTATTCATCACTGTTATTATTATCATTATTCATATTATCTAATTGTCTTTATACCCTTATTTTAAAAATTGAACGGAACATCGAATCGGTCAAAGGAAATGTTTAAGGTTTAAAGATTCAACTGATTTTAAACTGTTATAAAATTGGTATATAATAACAAGAAGTAAAACTTATAAGAATAAGTAAAAATAAAATATTTTATTGAAATAAAAAATACACTAATGTCTATTATTATATAATGAACTAATAGTAGATCAAATCTAATAGTTCAAACTAAATTTGAATCTAACATAAAACTTAAAATCAAAATCAAAATTGTATTTCTAAAGAAGGTTGTGCCTCATCATCGTCAAAAGTTTCAAATTCTCTAACGTTACCTAAAGACTCTAAAACTATATTTTCATCCAAAGTATTTACATCAACTTCATCTATTGCATTCAAATAAATTACAAATTAGTAATATATGAAATTCTTCTCATTTGTATATTTATAATACATTATAATTTTAACTTAAATAAAATCAAAATAAGGTATGAATTGACCATCAGTAGATGTACTGAATTCATTTATTGTGATAAATGCAATTTCTTCATAAGTTGTCTTTTTAAGTTCATTATAATCAAAATCAGGCGATGGTTCTTCTTCTTTGATCCAAAAATTAGTATGGTTAATACAATCAATATCAACTGGATCATACATTCTCTTTTTACTAAGCGCTCTGAATACGTAACAGATAAATTATAAAGTTAATAATAAAAAATAAAATTAATAAAAACAAAAACAAAACTATAAAAGACATGTTCTTCATTCTCAAATTATAAGTAATATAAACAAGGTCCTTAAGTCTTTGACGTTCCAAATGATTTCATTTTGTTGTATGAATAAGTTCAAAGATGCTCTAATTACGTTTACAATCTTATATAGAAGTTGTTTGACTAAGTAATCTAATAGCAAGCTTTATCAATGTTAGAGCACTTTCATCAAATAATCTCCATCATTTATTTGTATTTCAAATTAATAGTTAAGAAAAAATATATATTATTAATAAGTAAAGAATGAACTAAAAGTATAAAAACTTACTAGGTTGTATGTTTTTTATCATAAGTTCTCTCTTTGCTGATGATCTAGGAAAATTATCTAAACCTTCACAATTCAATTTCATTTCATTTGTTGCCTGTGATTGCTCTTCAATAGAGAAAACACTTTACATTCAATCACATCAAACAAACTGAATATAATATTATTTGTACATGCTTCTCCACTATATAAGCAATAAGGATTAAGAAAATAAGTTGCTAAGTGGATCATTTGAGTAAGATTCTTATTCGATCGTCGGTCAAGAATATCTATGTAAGCCTTGTACAATTCCTTTAAAAAGATTTGTGATTATTTTGTGTGCTCTATACATGTCATCATATATATAACCTAAAGATGGCTTCTCATATGAGTCAACAATCCTTAATAACCTTATAAGTAGAGCCACAATCTTCACAATGATCAAGCAAGTATCCCAAAATTTATTATCTAGAATAATCCCACAAACTTCTTTTCCTTTTGCACTCTTTGATAATTTGACTTGAAAACTATTTACTTGTCACTAAATTTTGAAGTTGTTGTTTATGTTCATAATCACTTTTCAAAGTAATAAATGTAACTACAAACTTGGTAGTAGCAGGATGCACGATCTCAATCTACTCTTCTTGCTTTCTTAATCAAGATAAAAATGTGATATGATTATATTCAAAAATTGTAATCGTAGATGCATATAAAGCAAGACTAGAAATTTGGTTCATTGAACAAATATTCTTTAAAATAAGATTTACACAATGAGGAGCACATGGAGACTAATAAATATGCCCATATTTTGATTGTAATAAGTACCCAATTGTTACATAATTAGTTGCATTATTTATAAGAAAATGCAAGACATTCTTTAGTTCAACCCACTCGAAAATTTCAGAAAAAATTTCAAATAAAGCATTAACATTTTTTACCATATTAGAAGTATTAATAGACTTGGTAACAGTTGTCCAATATTACAATAAACCAAGAAATTAATCAAGGTTCTTTGTCTTTTGTTAGTCTACCTATCTGCCATAATAGTGCATCTTGTTAATTCCCAACTAGATTTATATATATCCATAATTAACTGACATTTCCCTTTTAAATCTTGAAGTAAAGGCACATGAATCTTATAATAAGAAGATATATTAAATGTTAGACCTATCGTTATTGTAGAATCCATTGCTTTTTGAAAATATAGTGAATTTAAAGCATTTAAAAAAATACATAATAATAGAACCATGTAGCCCATGCTCGTTGACATTACAAAATAACATCCTTATCGACCAAAACATTTTTAAAACTAGGTTAAGAACTATGAATAGTTCTTGGAGGAAAATAAGAACCTATGTCAATAGTAACTTTCCTTTTTCCTTTTTCTAATATTTATAGTGCTTCATCATCTCCAAAAGATATATTATAAGCCTCTTTATTTTTTTCTTTTTGACTTGTTGCTGAAAAAAATTTCCAGTTCTCTTATGCATATCAAATGGTACTTTTCTATGAGAAGCAATATTACTCTTAACACCAAAAAGATATTCTTTCATTATATAAATCCCTCCCCTTTTAATTGTTATACCATAAAATATACAATTATATTGGATATTCCCATTAGATGCTTGAGAAGAAGAAAAATAATTTCATGTTAGATCAAACTTATCACGAATAGAGAATGCTATATTCATCGAACTTTTTCTAATGATTCCATATTCTCCATTATAATTTTATTGTAAAAAATATAAAAAATTTTAATTTACAATATCTACCAAAATATCCAAAAAAAAGATTAAAAGATCTTT
Organism: Erythroxylum alaternifolium; assembly: GCA_027478495.1. Taxonomy (NCBI): domain Eukaryota; kingdom Viridiplantae; phylum Streptophyta; class Magnoliopsida; order Malpighiales; family Erythroxylaceae; genus Erythroxylum; species Erythroxylum alaternifolium. The sequence continues at coordinate 50,662,426 of JANIIA010000003.1, read as the reverse complement.
TGCTCCTAATATAATAAATAATAATTGTGACGTGAATATTTACAAAAAAGATAAAATTTTCTACTTATATTAATTGAATCTAATAAAAATTGTGTAAATTAATTCAGAAGTAGCCTACTATCATGAAAAAGTAAATCAACGAATTAGAGGTTATACTAAACTTAATAGCTTATATTATAGCAAAAAAGTTAACTCATGTCAATAAGTAAAATATATAACTCAATCACAAGGTATTATATGAGTAATTATATACTTATATTATTATTTTCTTTGGCTTAATTTTTAAAACATAAAATTCGTTGCAAATATTAAAGAAGTCAATTTAACTTCTAGTAATATCAAATTAAATTTAATTATGGTACCATTAAAATTATAGTTCAAATAACTTAATAAGGTTAAAAGCAAATTACAAAAAAAATAAAATACAAAGTGAAGTAATTAGATGGGCATAAACATTCGAACAGAAATTATTGATTAAATTAAAAACATGTCAAAAACTAAAAGAGAAGTATATAACTTATTCCTTCACCCTTCTTTTCTTTAGTGTTACCATACAAACAAGTAAGTATAAAAGACTATACTAAAATAATAGTTCTTGATGAAGAAAGATAATAATTATGTCTCTTATAAAATTTCATCATATCCTATAAGACTATATCTCATTATCTCATTGAAACTAAGAAAAATAATACTTCGTTGACAGCAAGAAGTAAAAAGCACGAATAAATTAGCAAGATCACTTTACAAATTATTCATATCTCATATATAATTTAACAAACATAATTAGTTAATTATTGCATCCAGATAAACCCAAAATGACCATATATATACATCAAAAGAAGAAGAACAGTTGAATGGTGAATGAAATCAAATCACACACTTATTAAACTTTACTCTAACAATTACCATACTTTTATAGGTTTCCTCTACTTCAAATGGTAGAGTGTTATCTTGCCTAAATATTATAAGTATAGTTTTCAATTTTGGAGTTTTAGATTAACAAATTGAATACTTCAACAGAGTATATATAACACAACTACTAAAATTAGAGATTACAATGAAATAGAGTTCAAATGTTAAAGAAAACTAATTAATCAAGAAGTATGAATAAAGAAGAATTCTCTTATGGTTGATACTCTTGTAGATGAAGCTATCGATTGCTTTATCCTTTTCTGTTATCTCTTAATATATGTGAACCTTGAATAACACAATAGACTGAACAAACCTGAACTCTAGAAAAGCCTAGATTGACAACTAGAATATGCATTTCACACCAAAAACCATTCATCAACTCTCAAATTTCTTACTCTCCTTTATCCATGCAATTCCTATACCTCGTACGAACCTACAATATGCGTTAAGAACTTGTTGGACATTATTACTCTAACTAGATTGCCTTGATAAACATTAAAGAATAGCTAAAGACCAAGCCACAAAGTTTGAAGATAAAGATCTTAAAAACCCATCACCTAAAGAACAAGGTTAAAAAATCTCAAATAACTCCTTAGCTTATGTTATTTATAAATCTAACATTACTAACACATCAATTTTTTTGTAGCTAGATGTGGATCTTCTAACCATATTACTTCCACAATATGTTAGGGCTAGGAGAGAGGAAATTGGCTAAAAAGTGGTTACAATTATGATAGTATCACTTATGGAAGTAGAAGTAAGCCTAATGCTTATAACACCAAATGGTGTGTTAGAAAGTAGTTCTCATTGCTTAGAAAGTTATTAAGAAGGCAACAATAAAGAGATAATTATAACTATTTTAGTGATAACTCCTTTAGATGGTTTCTTTTTGAATACTTTTCTAAAAGATGCATCATTGGTTTCAACTAGTCTAAACGGTAATATATTTCATTATTAACTCCTTCCCTCTTAGATTGTTTCCTAGTAGATTCTTTACCAACTTTCTCTTTATTGTAGCTAATTACTTTAAGGATTCATCCCTAAATAAGATAAAATGAAATGAAAAAACAAAATGAATGAAAAGATAAAGATGGATCTAATGGGGGCTATATTGTCAGCTGGGATGCCAAATGGAAAAGTGTTACTATTTAAACATAATGATCACTTTATTTTGTTTATGAAATTACTTTTATTGTCTTAAAGTTACCTAATAAAATTATTCTGAAAGAGATGTTCTAAAATTATAAAATTTTGTAATTCAAATTCTTAACCAAAGTGTGAGTACAGTTGGATATAAAAAGAGTTGAAATATATTTAAATTCATCATTTCAAGAAAACAAAATATATCAAAACACGAAAGGTTGAATGATTTGGCATTTATTTGATATAACTTGAAGGTTAGAAAAAGGTATTGCATTATCATTATTAATTTGAATATTTCTTATACTTTTGTAATAATTTAATAATATGATTTTATTTATTTGCTATGACTCTTATAAAATATATGGTTCTATTGCTCCAATTTCCTTAATCATATTAATCTCTTATCAGATTGGGTTTCAGAGGAAGTATATTTTATAGTTGGGAATGAATTGAAAGACAATATTAGATCAAAAAAGTCAGTGGTTGATGTCGATGATGAGACTTCTTTAATGATGATAACTTTGTAATAAATAAAAGTTGGGGCTGACATAATTTAATTAGTGAATGCTATAGAATGAAATTTTAGATTTATCATTTTTCCTTATCATTTTTTACTTGTATTTATTATATACGTTAAATTCTAAATATATAATATAAATATGAAAGTAATAACTATAAATAGTTATTATATTTCATTTGTCGCCTGTGATTGCTCTTCAATAGAGAAAACACCTTTGCATTCAATCACATCAAGCAAACTAAACATAATATTATTTGTACATGTGTCTCCACTATATAAGCAAAAAGGATTAATAAAATAAGTTGCTAAGTGAATCATTTGAATAAGACTCTTATTCGATCATCGGTCAAGAATATCTATGTAAGGCTTATACAATTCTCTTAAAAAGATTTGTGATTATTTCATGTGCTCTATACATACCATTATATATATAACCTAAAGATGACTTCTTATATGAGTCAAGAATCCTTATTAACCTTATAAGTAGAGCCTCAATCTTTACAATGATCAAACAAGTATCCCAAAATTTATTATCTAGAATAATCCCACAAACTTCTTTTCCTTTTGTGTTCTTTGATAACTTATGACTTGAAAACTATTTACTTGTCACTAAATTTTAAAGTAGTTGTTTGTGTTCATAATCACTTGTCAAAGTAATAAATGTAGCTGCAAACTTGGTAGTAGCAGGATGCATGATCTCAATCCACTCTTCTTCCTTTCTTAATCAAGATAAAAATGTGATATGATTATATACAAAAATTGTAATCTTAGATGCATATGAAGCAAGACTAGAAATATGGTTCATTGCACAAATATTCTTTAAAATAAGATTTATACAATAAGGAGCATATAGAGACTAATAAATATGGCCATATATTGATTGTAACAAGTACCCAGCTAATACATAATTAGTTGCATTATTTGTAAGAAAAAGCAAGACATTCTTTAGTTCAACTCACTCGAAAATTTTATAAAAAATTTCAAATAAAGCATTAACACTTTTTACTATATTAGAAGTATCAATAGACTTAATAAAAGTTGTCCAATATTACAATAAACTAAGAAATTAGTCAAGGTTCTTTGTCTTTAATTAGTCCACCTATCTGCCATAATAGTGCATCTTGTTAATTCTTAACTAGACTTATATGTATCCATAATTAACTAACATTCCCTTTTTAAATATTAAAGTAAAGGCACATGAATCTTATAATAAGAAGGTATCATAAATCTTAAACCTATCGTTATTGTAGAATCTATTATTTTTTGAAAATATGGTGAATTTAAAGCACTTAAAGAAATACATAATAAGAGAACCATGTAGCCTATGCTCGTTTACATTACAAAATAACATCCTTACCTACAAAACATTTTTTAAATTAGGTTAAGAACCATGAGTAGTTCTTGAAGGAAAATAAGAACCTATGTCAATAGTAACTTTCCTTTTTACCTTTATCTAATATCTGTAGTGCTTCATCATCTCCAAAAGATATATCATAAGCCTCTTTATTTTTCTTTTTCTTTTTGACTTATTGCTGAAAATAATTTCCAGTCCTCTCACGCACATCAAATGTTACTTTTTTACAAGAAGCAATATTACCCTTAACACCAAAAAGATGTTCTTTCATTATATAAATCCCTCCCCTTTTAATTATTATACCATAAAATATACAATTATATTAGATATTCCCATTAGATGCTTGAGAAGAAGAAAAATAATTCCATGTTAGATCAGACTTACCACAAGTAGAGGATGTTATATTCATCAAACTTTTTCTAGTGATTCCATATTCTCCATTATAATTTTATACTAAAAAGTATAAAAATTTAATTTACAATATATACCAAAATAGCCAAAAAAAAATTAAAAGATCTTTCGCTCTTAATATAATAAAGAATAACTGTGACATAAATATTTACAAAAAGGATAAAATTTTCTATCTATATTAATTGAATCTAATAAAAATTGTGTAAATTTATTCAGAAGTAGCCTACTATCATGAAAAAGTAAATCAACGAATTAGAGGTTATACTAAACTTAATAGCTTATATTATAGCAAAAAAGTTAACTCATGTCAATAAGTAAAATATATAACTCAATCACAAGGTATTATATGAGTAATTATATACTTATATTATTATTTTCTTTGGCTTAATTTTTAAAACATAAAATTCGTTGCAAATATTAAAGAAGTCAATTTAACTTCTAGTAATATCAAATTAAATTTAATTATGGTACCATTAAAATTATAGTTCAAATAACTTAATAAGGTTAAAAGCAAATTACAAAAAAAATAAAATACAAAGTGAAGTAATTAGATGGGCATAAACATTCGAACAGAAATTATTGATTAAATTAAAAACATGTCAAAAACTAAAGAGAGAAGTATATAACTTATTCCTTCACCCTTCTTTTCTATAGTGTTACCATACAAATAAGTAAGTTTAAAAGACTATACTAAAGTGATAGTTCTTGATGAAGAAAGATAATAATTATGTCTCTTATAAAATTTCATCATATTCTATAAGATTATATCTCATTATCTCATTGAAACTAAGAAAAATAATACTTCGATGATAGCAAGAAATAAAGAGTATGAATAAATTAGCAAGATCACTTTCCAAATTATTCATATCTCACGTCCAATTTAACAAATGTAATTAGTAAATTATTGCATCTAGATAAACTTAAAATGACCATATATATACATCAAAAGAAGACCAACACTAAAATGGTGAACAAAATCAAATCACACTTATTAAACTTTGCTCCAACAATTACCATATTCTTATAGGTTTCCTCCACTTCAAATGGTAGAGTGTCATCTTGCCTAAATATTATAAGTATAGTTTCCAATTTTGGAGTTTTAGATCAACAAATTGAATACTTCAACAGAGTATATATATGACAACTACCAAAATTAGAGATTAAAATGAAAATAGAGTTCAAACATTAAAGAAAACTAATTAATCAAGAAGTATGAATAAAGAAAAATTGTCCAATGGATGGTACTTTTGTAGATGAAGCTATCGAATGCTTTATCCTTGTCTGTTATCTCTTAACATATTTGAACCTTGAATAACACAGTAGACTGAACTAGAAAAGCCTAGATTGACAACTAGAATATGCATTTCACACAAAAAACCATTCATCAACTCTCATATTTCTTACTCTCCTTTATCCATGCGGTTCTCATACCTCATACGAACCTATAATATGTGTTAGGAACTCATTGGACATTATTACTCTAACTAGATTGCCTTAATAACCACTAGAGAATAACTAAAGACCAAGCCACAAAGTTTAAAACCATCACCTAAAGAACAGGGTTAAAAATATCTCAAATAACTCCTTAGCTTATGTTATTCATAAATCTAACATTAGTACCACATCAATTTTTTAGTAGCTAGATATGAATCTTCTAACCATATTAATTCCCCAATATGTTAGGGCTAGAAGAGAGGAAATTGGCTAAAAAGTGGTTATCATTATGACAGTATCACTGATGAAAGTAGAAGTAAGCCTAATGCTTATAACACCAAATGGTGTTTTAGAAAGTAGTTCCTGTTGCTTAGAAAGTTATTAAGAAGGCAACAATAAAGAGATAACTATAACTATTTTAGTGATAATTCCTTTAAATGGTTTCTTTTTGAAGACTTTTCTAAAAGATGCATCATTGGTTTCAACTAGTCTAAATGGTAATATATTTCATTGTTAAACTCCTTCCCTCTTAGATTATTTCCTAGTAGATTCATTACCAACTTTCTCTTTACTGTAGCTAATTACTTTAAGGATTTCATCCCTAAATAAAAAAATGAAATAAAAAATGAATAAAGAGATAAAGATGGGTCTTATGGGGGCTATATTGTCAGCTGGGATGACAAATGGCAAAGTGTTACTTGTTTAAACATAATCAACACTTTATTTTGTTTAAGAAATTACTTTTATTGTCTTAAAGAAAAGCTGAGGAAAACAGGGACGTCGATCATTTGGCGAGGCACAACTGCTACGTGGGGATATGTCTGACAAGGCATGAGATGGAAACTTGGCAATGGCCGCCAAATTTCCTTTTGGTTTGGCAATTGGCTCAACGATTAGGGGCTACTAGTTTTAACAACAACAACCCACTTCTTAACCGCTTGAGGTCTGCCACAGTCTCAGAGTGTGTCGATGAGGAGGGAAGCTGGAACTGGAACTTATTACAGAGCTACCTTCCCCTAACAATTTGTTCGGAGATTGAGAGTATACGACCCCCAATAGAGGCTATGGGAGAGGACTGAATTGTGTGGGGCACAGGTACACAAGGTGATTTCTCGGTAGCCTCTGCTTATGACCTAATAACGGAATCAACTAAGGAGGGTCATCACCCGATCTTGACTGTGATATGGAAATAGGCGAGATTGCAGCGTATTCGCTCATTTTTTGTGGTTGTTAGCCAAACATAAACTCCTAACCAACCACCAACGTGCCGTCAGACATCTAACACCAGAATCTAGCTATAACTAATGTGGACAACAAGAAACAACCTTGCATGCCAAGCGGGATTGTGCCAGAGCAATAGCCTTTTGGCGCTAATGTCCCCCTGAGGTGCTCGCGTTGGATTTCTTCCAGCACGATGAAGAGTCATGGGTGCGATCCAATCTTATTAACCTGGTCCAGGTATAGGTGGGTGAGTGGGCCACAATCTTTGGGGTTTCATGTTGGTTTTTATGGCAGTGGCGTAACCGCAACCTGTTTGAAGATGATTTTATATGGCCGGAAGCAGGGTATCGCTTTGTGGTAGACTATGTACATTGGGTCACAAAGGCACAACGAGTAACGAGTCGAGTCCTTCCAGTGGCAGGTTTGCCTGTCGATCATTCTGTGGGTTGGCACCCACCGCAAGAGAGTTGGGTCAAAATAAATACAGATGGAGCAGTTAAACATAGGTCACTTATTGGGCCTGCTGGAGGATTAATTCGGGTTGCAATGGGAACTGGTGTGGGGGTTTCATGACACATATTGGCAATTGCTCGCAATTGACAACTGAACTTTGGGGAGCACATGATGGGCTTACATTGGCTTGGGATCGCGAGTATCAACACGTGATCCTCGAAATGGATTCACTAGAGGTGATTAATATTTTGTCCTCATCTAACATGTTACTAATTGCGGATCCTTTTTTGGTGCAGGAAATCCAAGAGCTATTGAGTCAAGCATGGGCCATTCAGATTCAACATGTTTATAAGGAAGGGAACCAAAGTGTTGACAGCCTGGCAACTTTAGCCCGACAAGTGAGTCCAGGAATGCATGTTTTGCTAGCTCCTCCACAGGAAACCATGGCTTTGGTTCAACATGATCTTCAAGGCGAGATATATCGTAGATCGATGCGCTAGTTGTTGTTGTTCTCTCTCCATTGTATGCAAAAAAAAAGTTACCTAATAAAATCAATCTGAAAGAGATTTTCTAAAATTATAAAATTTTGTAATTCAAATTCTTATCCAATGTGTGAGTGCAATTGGATATAAAAAGAGATGAAATATATTTGAATTCATCGATTCAAGAAAACAAAATGTATTAAAACACAAAAGGTTGAATGATTTTGCATTTATTTGATGCAACTTGAAGGTTAGAAAAAGGTATTGCATTATCATTATTAATTGAATATTTCTTATACTTTCATAATAATTTAATAATATGATTTTATTTATTTACCATGACTCTTATAAAATATATGGTTCTATTGCTCCAATTTCCTTGACCATATTGATCTCTTATCATATTAGGTTTCAGAGGAAGTATACTTTACAGTTGGGACTAAATTGAAAGATGATATTAGATAAAAAAAAGTCAGCGGTTGATGTCGATGATGAGACTTCTTTAATGATGATAACTTTGTAATAAACAAAAGTTAGGGCTGATATAATTTAATTAGTGAATGTTATAGAATGAAATTTTAGATTTATCATTTTTCCTTATCATTTTTTGTTTTACTTGTATTTATTATATACATTAAATTCTAAATTTACAATATAAATATGAAAGTAATGACTATAAATAGTTATTATATTTATTGTCAAGCAAACAGGTCATTGTTGCTTATATTGATTAATACTAGAAATTGATTTTAAATTATTAATAGACCTGAGTGTGTATAGTTCATTATGCTTATACATTTGTAGTAATAGTGTTATTGTCTAGTAAATATCCTGAGTTCAAATTTTGAATTTTATTTTTCATCAAGGGAATAAAAAGTCATATTGTATTAAAAATAAAAAATGATAGTGCACTTTTTGAAAAAATAAGACTAGGATCTAAGATACGCAACCTTACACTCAAAAGGTGGAATCGCCCACCTCAGGCACTCCCACACCCTGGCCCGACAGAGTAGTGGAGAGGTAAATCACAATTTAATATCACTCAATTTCTCAAAGAGGAGGCCCCGTGTTCCTAAGATACGCAACCTGAGTTGACTAGTAAGAGACCTTTGGATTTAACACAGATGTCGAGGAGAATTAATGCCTCTGAACTCTATCCATGTTACTCTTGCACTCAAAACGTAGAGTCGCCCACTTTAAGCGCCCCCACACCCTGGCCCGACATAATGGTAGAGGGGTAATTCACAGAACTCTGTCTATGTTACTCTGAGCATACTAAAAACGATCAAATCTTTTGTTCCAGTTATTCTGTTTCAACTTTGTTTAATTAAATCTTATCTATATATTTATGTAGGGTTCATGTAAATGTGTTAATGAAATTTAATGGAATATAATAAAAACACCATAACCGATACAAAAGATTTGATCCCAAAATTGAGTCTTTTTTAATGTATTCTAGAAGCCATGGAAGCATTGCTCAAGTCTTAGACGTGAAGTAACTGTTAGGCTGTGAGCATTTGAAAACTCTACAAAATAAAGTCAGCATCATATAAGAGTTTATGTAATTTATTGTATCTAAACTTCATTTTTCAAGCTAATGAACCATAATCACTTTAAAATAATCAGTTCTTCTTAATAAATGGGTTATATGTTTATTTTTTTAATCTTAATTGTACAAAGATTATAATATTATATCCATTGTTTAAAAAACTCAATCGGCTCAGCCGGTTCAACCATAAAAACTTAAAATTATCCAACTTTTCGATTTGATTTATTTGATAATTTTTATTGGTCAATTTATTAATTAATTCTTCAATTTTTATTAATTAATAAATTATAAATATTATTCAATTCTTCTTATAAATGTAATTCAAATATAACAAGTAACCTAATAAGTGGTTTGTTGAGAAAATTATCTAATTTAATAATAGAATTTCATTTTAACAAATATTTTGCACATACAATAGAAATTATTTTTAAAAACATTTGCCAATTTATTTTTTAAAATATTTTTAGAAATACAAAAAGAATTATTTAAGAAAATCTTTTCCAAAAATAACACAAAGGTCACAAGAACTTATTAAAATAACTTTATTTTCACAAATCCTTTCCACATAAAGTAGGAATTATTTTTAAAAATATTTTCCAAACCTATATCACCAGAGTTACGGGTACCGTTCCGTACCGGCCGGTACCGTACCGACAGTAAACCGGAACGGTACCCGTATATCAGGTACCGGCCTTGGGCACCGGTCGGTACCGGACCTTATTGGTCGGTACCGACCGGTACCACAATACCGGACGATACCGGGGTCGGTACCGCAATTCCTTAAATTTTGAGGACCAAAAAAAAATCGTAATCTTCTACGGTTCTACCCG
>JANIIA010000003.1:50589471-50621078 GCA_027478495.1 Erythroxylum alaternifolium | reverse complement strand
GACGTGCCTTCTTTGTTTTGCAGGAATCCTCAAGCCAGAATTCTCGTGTTCAACAGTTGTCTCCATGGATCCAAACGACAACGTGCAACCTCGTCAGAATCCGGCTGAACCACAAAGATATCGATGGATGTCTTGATTTGATTAAGTTGGATGACGTACTTCACGAGATCGTTTGTTGTTTCTGATCACCGCCATCATCGATCTCCAACATTGATCCAATTATTGCCATATGTATCTAGAGAATGAAATGCAGATGCTATTCTTTTACTGGGGAACAAGGAACAAAGGAGCCTTTGCTTCATTTATGGCTTCATGCAACCTTGGGAATATGTTTTATCTCCTCGACACCACATCAGAATTTTACGTAACAAAGCTAGAGATTCCGAGACTTTTCTTTTACTCAAAGGTACTTGGAAACTTTCTCAGGAATCAGTCTAGCTAATGCAAACAAATGATGATCCCTTATGATATAATGTAAATGTTGGAATTAGTTAATTCTTAAAAATAGGTTTTAACATTGTACTAACTTAAACATATTTGTACCTCACATTTAATAATTTTTTAGTGTCTTTTTAAATAATATTAATTAAGAAATAGAACAATAAATAATATTAGAAATAACAATTATTAAATTCAATTTAAATTAAATTTCATCTAAATAATTTTTTTAAGTTTCAACTTAATTCAATTTTTAATTAACTTATCTTTTTAACTTTAAACTATTTTATCTTCCCCAGTGGCAAGATAAAAAAATGTATTATCTCTTTATCAATCAATAAACAAATTGAGAGCCCCTAGGCATGTTTAGAACCTGCAACGCATTCATGCCAAGGATGACCAGACCAATTCAAGATCTAAGTGGCCATCACAACCAGGAGTGGACATAGAAACCAAGGTATAGTGGGCCATTAAGAGCAATATTTTACTAAATTCTTATTAAAATTGTTAATTATTCTTTTCATGACTAAGTGGGTGCAGCCTGGCTCCGCTCCATGATCACCCCACCGGGTACTGGAGCATTCAACAATCTGATTCATAAAAGAAGAGAATGGAATAGAGCAGTTGGATACTCAAGTGATAGACAGAAATAAAGGGAAGTTACTTATAAGATTATAAAAGCAGGATCTTGACCTATTTGACATCAATGATTGCTAGCTGCTTTCCTCGTTGAACATTATCGAATCAGCTTTTCAGTTCTAGACTATGAATTCTTGTTTAGTTTGCAGTTCAAAGAGGGAAGACCGAAGTTTGTTAGAACATTAATTTTAACTTAGATAAGATTAAAAAAGATAGAAAATAAGATATTATTTTTTATAATTTAAAATATGTGTCGTAATCCGTCTTAAACGTGAGATAGCGACTACTTAGATTAGTAATTAACGTTACAAAGAAACTAAAATTGTTCTTTCTTGCATTGAAAACGTCAACTTTCATCCCCACATATCTCGGTTTAGCCTTCGGATCTTGTCGATTTCCATTTCATGGCCTCCACTAATGCCATGGACAGAGCCAACCCTTTTTCTGTTTTCCGCAATTCACGCTTCTGTTCTGTTACCGTTCTCCAAAACAACGTCTAATCTCCATTTCACTTCCCCTTCATATACTCGTTCCTTTTCCTTGTTCCGATGAGTTTTGCTTTGATTGATCAAGGCACGTTGCTTGCATTTCCAAGGCATCTCATCTCTGTCTTTGCTTCTCGGTATGTATTTTTGTTTCTTTTGCTTCCGTTTACACTTCATTTGCTTGCTTCTTGGGTTGAAAGATATTGGGGCTAGAGTAAAGACATGGCTACTTCATCTATTTATTAAGCCTGCCCTTCTCGTTGTTCCTACATATATTGTATGCAACTGTGCATGTTCTTTTACTTCATTCCCTGTATATGTGCTCTTATCAGTATCAATCGGCTAGAAAAATTGCATGTTACCAATACCAATTTAATGGAGCTTCTTTTAATGTTTTTATATTTTAGAGAGAGCGAAATTTAAAATGTTTTAATTGAGTGTTAAAATCTTAGAATGTTAGTTTCGTTATTAATTTACTAATTTGACTTATTGATAATACCCACATGTGAATGTTTTACATCGAATAAAGAGGAAAAAGAAGACTAACATATAAACCTAATGGATTACTTCAATTATTGTAAATTGATTTTTGGATGAAATCTCACTTTATCTTATGTCTGGTTTGTGAACTTGTAGACTCATTGCAAATTTAACATGGCTAACATAATTTTTATTGTTGATGATACATAAGTACCCACTTGAAAAAGTATTTGACTAAAGGAAATTTCGCTATTTATGACAAGTAGATGTTCCCTTGAAAAAATAGTAGTCATGTTTAGACTAGAGTACAGAGAATTTATCAGGCGAATACTTACATATCATGAACAATAAAGATTTTGAAACTTAAATTAGTAAATTACTGACTTAACATTTTGACTGAATTATTTAAGTTTTAAAATTTTGATGACTAAATTAAAAAATTTAAAAGTTTGGGTATTAAATTACAAAAATTTTTAAAAGTTGAGTAGTTTAAAATTGCTTATCCCTATATTTTATGTGTTTTTAGTGTAAAGATGAAATGCCAATGTAAATTTTTATTTGATTATTCTAGTTGACTAGATTAATATGTGATCATCAATATTATAAATAATAAAAAAATAAATAATGCACTACAAGTCACCAAAATGTACGTACCTTAAATGAATCATCCATGAGATATGTGGACTTGGTTCATCTGGCTGCTGCATTCTGTCCAGGTTATATTGGAGTTTAGACCCATACTATTGACGATTCATGGCAACAAAAGCTAAGACCGAGAGTAGTAATTTGAAGAAGGAGAAGAAGGTGACACCCTCTTCAAACTCTCAAACTACACCCAAACAAGGAAATTCCAGACCATCCTCTTCGGGTTCTGTTGATAGAAAATCAAGCTCATCATCAGGCAGAGCAGTCCCAAACTACCTTAGACCTACAGTTAGTTCAAGATCCGAGTCCTTAAAGTATGTTAAGAAACCAGCAAATGAAGACACCCAGAAGGCTGCTCTTCTTAGAAGAAGATCTTTTGACAGGCCACCATCTGCTACTCGTGTACAAAGCTCAATCGTCTCTCCTGATCCTAAACATAGGGACAGAACATTGACAAGATCTTCAACAGTGAGCCCAAAAAACACCCCTTCACCCAAACCTGCTCTAGAGAGGAACTCCAGATCACTTAAGCTTGTAAAATCTCAGACACCACCTTCAAGGACCGTAAAGCGGAGTACTAGTCCTTCAAGGAGAGCAAGCCTTCCCACGAATCCCACCAAGAATGTAGCAAATTCTTCTGCTTCAATGAAAGAAATTGGTGATAATGACATATTCCAAACATTGGATCTTGAAATTAAGCAAGTTTACAACAATGAACTGCTTCATGAGCCTGAAAAGACGCTTAGCGTTGACAGCGAAGTTCAAGTCGATTCTGATGTATTGGAAACTGAAGGTAAGGAGCATATCAATGCGGCGGATACTCAGGTTAGCAATGAAGAAGATGAGAAGTTCAAAACTCCTGACTTTTCAACAGTTTCAGATGGTTTAAGTGTGCCTCAAGTATCAGAAAATGAAGAACTGGTAAATGAAATGCCCGAGGAAGGCGCATCTAATCCACAAGACATAAAAGAATTTAAAAACAAAGAAGAAAGCAGAAACTATCACAATGAAGAGGTCATTACAGAGGAAGATATAGTTGAGGCTGATCAGGAGCAACTAGAACAGAATGTGAACGAAAATGCAGAACAACAAGCAGATGAAAAGGAAGGCGAAGACTCGAACCAAGTTGAAGAAGAAAGTGAGGAAATCAAGTCCAAGGAAGGACAAGATCTGTCAGAAAGCGTTGTAGAAGCGAAGCCAGAGGCAACTGGTAGTGTGCCTCAGAACCTGCAAGTTGGACAGGGGAAGAAAGAATCACCAGCAGCATACAATGACGTTATTGAAGAGACTAAAAACAAGCTACTTGAGAAGAGGAAGAACAAGGTGAAAGCCCTTGTTGGGGCTTTCGAGACTGTAATAGATTATGAATCAGCTGGTTCTAAATGATCCGAGTTGTGAAGAACTGTTTCTAATGATTCAGACAACATATGTGGTAAGTGGTAACATTTAAGGAGAGAATTTGAGATATTATTTTCGGATCAAATTGAAGCAATCAAACCATTTTCGGAAAACAGCCTACTTCGTGCATGACACCGTTTGGAGGAGGAGGTGCCAATGTGCTTGTCAGCTTTCTTTACGGTTTGTGTATATTGTTGTACGAACTAAACAGCTAGTGAACCATTCGTATTATCCTTTACAAGACTGTAATTTGTTGGACAGAACATGATATACATGTACTCAAACGTGTTTCAGCTCAGATTAACTGTGCTACAACTTGACAATTAATATACAAATCAGATTTTCAAGCTCTTGCATATAAATACCAAATGTACATATGAATAACCTGTATCCTATAAATAAATTGTTCAGGTAAGGGAAAACAAGAATGTACAAAAAATTACGAATTCAAACAACTTATTTCCCTTGGAAAATTCATAATCAAGTAATAGCTGATGAAAAACTTCCACTGTTTGCTGTCATCAGGAATCAGTATTTTCTTTCCCGATAAGCAGTTTCTGATAAAATTTCAGTTGCATCTCTGATCATCTTGCTTCTATCAAACATCTCCAGTTAAACTCCAATACTGAACGATGAAACTATCATCTCATGTTCTCCCAAAACTGTGTCCTCGGTGGTAGCGTAGCTCTAACGAGACCTGCCTTTCATACAAAAGTTGGCGTCGAAAATTTTCTATGAACACCTCCGCTCTCCTGTCTATGTCCTCTTCGGAGACGCAACTTCTGGTCCTTTGAAGTGGTCGAAATGAGTTGGTTCGGTCCAACTCTTCATCTTCTAGACACCCATGTAAGCCAAACCGATCATTAAAGCTTAAACTGTGCCTCGTCGATGATTTCCTGAAAAATGAAGCTATGCGCCACCGACCTATATTGAAGTTGAGCAAAAACTTTATCCTCTTCACGGCACTCTTCAGACGGCCTAGCACGGACCAGTTCTTCGACTTTTGTTTAACCATGTTGTGCTTGTTACGAGTAGAATGTCATACGCTAAGAGGCGAGGATATTTATAGGGATGACAGGGTTTAAGGTTATGGAAGATTCTCAAACAAGACATCCACTTTAACAAGAAAGCGTGTCCCCGTTCATTGTCTTGGAAAAGTGTAAGCCATAAGCGTTCAAAATCTTGACAACTACTCACTAATATGACAGCACCGTTAAATTCGACTCTGTGACGATACATAAATGCTGGCCGCCAAACAATGATACGTGGCTTTTTGTTTATGGATGCGGACTGAATTGGATCTTTTTATTGGACTGTCATGATTCTAGAGGCACAGTCCGGTAGTCGATTTCACTTTTGTTCTTTAAAAAAGTTGTAACGGAGTCGGTAGCTCAAATCTTGCGGGCCACGTCGAGGTGAAGTTAGCTTGATTAATAAATAATTTATGATCTATTGTATCATAATAGCATCTGTAAATATTCCTGCGCATTAAGCTGACTTTTAAGAAGGAAGGAGAACCACTCGATCATGCTTCTGTGTTTACAATGATTTAAAAATAAAGTTAAACTAGTAATAAAAAAAGTTTAACATGTATTACACAGTTATAAATGCAGTTAAAAATTAAATAAATGTAAAAATTTTAAAATACGGTTAAAAGAGATTGTATCTATCAAAAAATTTGAAGTTCAATTAAAAAATAAATTATTAAAAAAAGTATTTATTTTATAAGAATTTATTAATTTATAAAAATTAGTTAATTAATTAATAAATTAATCAATTTTTAACAATATGAGTTATTAAAGTAAATTAAACTGAAAAATTAAACTGTTTAAGATTTTTACGTTTAAATTTAGACTGTTCAAATTTAGTTGATACATAAATTATGTAAACAAAGATGCTTGGAAAAAAATATTATATGAATCTTGAGGAATCCTGGCTTCAACTCAGTCAAATGCAAAACGTAGGACTGGAATGGATAGAACTAAGCGATATTATCAAATATGAATATTGTATAGTTGTTTTATGGGATATATTTTTCTTGGATATATCTACTATATATCAATGTTTTAAAAACTGAAAATTTAAAAAGCTCAATTAGTGTTAAAAGGTTATAAAATTGAATAAAATTAAATAATTTAAAATATGATTGAACGAGATTATTCTTATCCATTAAAGAATTTGAAGTTTAATTGAAAAAAAGAGATTTCTAAATAAAATTAATTGAATTATTTTAATAAGAGATTTAAAAAAATTGACCAATTAATTAATAAACTGATAGATTTTTAACAACATAAATTATTAAAGTAAATCAAACTAGCTCTTCCTCATCCCATAGTGTTGGTGTTTTGATTGTTTCAAAACTTAAATATGTTTTTTATTTTTCATTTAATAACGTTGTCATGCAACTTCCGTCATTTTTATTACACTTTATTACCATAACATTAATAACATTCCTTACATTTATGTTTTTTATTTGCCATTGTTATTATAATCCATCGATCTTATTTTTTAGTATATATATACCCACTGTGTGTTGGTTTTTCAACATACAGGCACACAACACTACACTTTTATCGGAACCCATCTTCTTCAAATCTGCTCTCTTCTTAATTCTTTTTCTTAATTTTTGGAGACAATTCTTACTCTACCCTTTAGAATGCACCAAAGCTAGTAGAGAAGGCGTTAACTTAAGGTCGGTTCTCATTGTCCTGTTGCACCGTATAGAGAGAATTTTCGACATAGGATAGTGATTTTCATAACGCCTTGCAATTTCAGATAAGATGTCCCGGTTTAATTATTTATTACTATTTAGCTAACAATCTAAATTGAAAAATAATTGTGTTGCTACCATTTTTCAAAAAAATTATTGAACTGCTACTAGTTATTGGAAATTGTTGCATTTTTTATACTGTTTGTCGGCAATTATTCCAGTTGTGCTGCTGCGTGCTTATTTCGAAATATTGTTCTATTCTAATTACTACTTGAGTATTTCGTGTGAGTCATCTCTATTATCAGATTCAATATGTCATCTATGAATAAGACCAACGTAGGTTCTATACTTATTGTCTCCCATATAGGTTTTACCCCTGTCACAGTAGCCCAGAAGATTATACCTGACTTAACTAGATTAGAGCCTCTGGATGGGAGAAATTTTAAACGATACTTTGAGAAGATCTATTTTACTTTCAACAATATGAAATAGATTATGTACTATTTCAAAACATTTCTAGTGATAATATTGTAAGACGACTAAGGATAACCTTGTAATCAACCATTTATTTGATATCTATTGCAAGTATAAAATTGCCAAGAAAATTTGGAATGCTTTAGAAGAGAAATATGGGACAGATGATGCTGATATGAAAAAATATGTAGTTGCTAGGTGGTTAAAATTTACCGTTGTTGATGATAAGTCCATTATGGACCAATTACGTGAGTATGAAAACCTAGTTGCTGAAATCCTTGCTAAGGGTATGAACATGTATGAGTTATTTCAAGCTAATGTCCTTATTGAGAAACTGTCTGCCTCATGGAATGAGTATAAAAACTAGTTGAGGCATAAGAAGAAAGTCATGAAGCTTCAAGAGTTAATAGGCATATAAAGATTAAGGTTGCTAACCGTACACAAGACAAGGTCAAATCACTCACCCTTATCCCTACTGTTAAAGCTAATGTGATAGAAGGTAAAAATGCAAGTAACTTCATGAAGAATAATGGACAAAACAAGTCTTTCAATAACAACAAGAAGCAGGGTCAGTTTAAGTGCAAAAAGATTGACAGTGACTGTTGGTGGTGCGACAAGCCAAGCCATCCTGCTGCTCATTGGCAAACTAAAATTAACTATGATAAGAAAGGCCAAGGATAGAAACCACTATAGTTCGAAAAAGTAAACTAGACAAGGTACTAATAGGGCAACCAGAAGAGCTTTAGTAAGTCTCAAGCTAATATAGCTAAAGCTGGTGATGATGACAAGGAGATCATTACTGTTGCGATGTCCAGATTCAACCTTACTAGAAACTTGGTCGAGTGAATCGTTGACACAGGAGCCATACGTCACATCTGCACTAACAAAGATCTGTTCAAAGAGTTGAATGATGACGCTAATGGTGAGTTTGTATAGATGGGTAACTCCAACAAAGTCCCTGTTCAAGAAGTTGGGAAAGTCATTCTCAAACTTACTTCTGGAAAAGTTTTGAACTAAGTCTTGAAAAACTGTTATAGTTTATTTCTCAAATTTTGGACCAAGTGAGAGATTGTCGGTGTTTTGCTTGTTCCAAAACTTGAATATGTTTTTTAGTTAATAAAGTTATAATGCAACGTCCATCGTTTTGATATACTTTTTTACCATAATGTTAATAATGTTCCTTACATTCATGTCTTTTAATCGCCATTGTTATCATACCCCCAACATTCTTATTTTTAAGTACATATACACCCATTGTGTGTTGGTTTTTCAACACACATACACACAACACTACACTCTACTCTCTACCTTCATCAACCACACACCCCTCCCTCCTTCTATAGACATATACGGAGGTACAAAAGAAGCTTATAACATCTTAAAATATCATTCTTCTTATCTCAAGGCTACTGTAACCCATCTTCCTCAAATCTGCTATCTTCTTGGTTCTTCTGCTTAACTTTTGGAGACAGTTCCTACTCTACCCTTTGGAGTGCATCGAAGCTGGTGGAGAAGGCGTTAACTCTGAGGTCAGATCTCATTTTCCTGCTGCATTGTAGAGGGGGAATTTTTAACTTAGAGTAGTGATTTTCACAGACGCCTTGCATTTTCAAATAAACTTTTCTTATTTAATTATTTATTATTATTTAGTTAACAATTCTATAGCTCATGTGAAGCCATTTGAGCCATTTTGACCTAAATCTATAAATCTCTATTCATAAGACATAGCTAACCTGGCTCTGATACTATTGAAGTGTTTTGAGGGAGCCTGAGGAAAATTGGATCGAATCCAAGTGAGCCTATATATAACCAAGACATTATATTTCAACCCAAAATCTTAAACCATTGAGTTATGAGTCTTATCTTTGTATATAATTTACTTTATTTATATGTCTCTTTCCGACGTGGGATGACTCTCAGCTGTGAATTTCCAACAAAAGGCTACATCAAGTTTGATCTTTTAGAAAAAATCACGAAGCATAGTTTGTCCTTTCAAATCAAATTCTAGGCACATCACCACCAAGCATAGTTTATCCTATATTTGATCAAAACTGTAGCATCGTTATCTTAATGTTCCCAAAGTTTTTATATATGTATTTAGTGTGATGTCCATAGTTCAGAGTACGTACTCTAAATTGAGAGAAATACAATGAAGCAACTACAAATTTGAGAGAGATAAGTTCAGTTATGGCAGGCAATGGTTTCGTAACAACTTTTCAACCACAAATTCTAATTTTCAAAGGTATAAGAAAAAAAAATCATCTTTGGAACTTCAAAATGAAGGCTATGCTCAAACCTCAAGAGTTATAGGACTTAATGGAGAAAGGGTTTGTTGACCTCAATCCATTAAAGCCTTACTAGCAGTTGTGAGAACTTCACAAAAAGGATACGATGGCCCTGTTTGTCATATAATTGACACTTGAAAGTGGCATCTTTTCTTGAATTTCATTGGTTAGTACCTCCACTCAAGTATGAGAAATTTTAGAGCTAGAGTGTTTGGGTGATAAAAAGGTAATTACTGTCAAATTACAAACCGTTTGTCATAATTTTAAAACATTAATTACAAAAGAGAAAGAATTTATGCAAGAATATTTGTCTAGGGTGTCTAGAATTATGAATCATATAAGATCTTATTGTGAAACTATTATTAATGAAACGACTTTCATTAATGTTTTAAGAAGTTCAACATTTTTTGCATTTGAAGAATCTCAAGACTTGTCACACTTTTGGTGAATTAATGATGGTTATCTTATGAAGCTAGGGTTAAGAATAGTAATGGGTTAGACCAGGCTCCAGCCCTATAACTTGAACCTAGCCCAAAAATATTTTTTTAAACTTGAGTTTGATTCAAAACTCAAACTTGATTAAAAAACTTGACTTGAGCCTAAGCTCGATTAACCTTAATAAAACCCAAATAATTTCAACTAAATTTACGCTCAATTAGAATAAAACCCAATTGGATTAGATTAGGCCTAACTATGTCACCCTTTCAGAAAAATATTAAATGGTCTAAAGTCTATTTAGGCTAAGTTAAGCTCAAAAACTCAACTCTTTTAAAAATATTAAATATTTTAAAGTCCAATTAGGACAAGTCAAGCTTAAAAACCCAACTCTTTGAACGTCTGTATGTGACAAAGATAAAAATTCTTTATTTATAGGAACCTTCCTCCAACTTTTTTTTCACTTTTAATTTATACGAATATTGAGCTTAATTTTATCCAATTGAACTTTGAACTATTTATCTTAAATATAATTTATTATTAAATAAATATTTTGTTAAAAAATTTATTTTTATTTAGTTAATGTTCGAGCTTCAAGTAAGGTTGTGGAGCCTGAGTCTAAGCTTGGCTCGAAGCCTAATTGAAGCCTGGGTAATTCAGACTGAACCATTGATTTCGCATCAAGCTACATCCAGTATATTTTACCATCCTTAGCTAGAATCAGTAGGTCTTATGAAAAGGTCGAGGAAGAGACTTTTTAGGTAAAAGGTGGTCTTCATATAAAGGGAAATCAGAAAATTTTAGTGGTTTGATAAGATACAGGTGGCTCCTGAGGTTATGTTGTGGTAGAGGTAAAGGGCAATATAGTGAATAGAGATAGTTCAAAAGTTTAATACAATCCCACTATTCCAAAAAAATCGATCTCAAAGAGGTTGATTGTTGGGTTAAACAGAGAGATTAGCAAAACTAAGGAAATTCTAAAAAGAAAGTTTGAGAGGACAGTAATATATTTATGGCTCATCCTCCCATTGTTGATGCTTCTAGTAGAGTATGGTTTACAGATATTGGATGATCCAATCATATACTTAGGAAAATTCATTCTTTATGGGAACAAATCCTCTGTTTCACTTTCCCTGTGCCAATCCTGTACTACCTATTTTCATCCACATATTTCATTAATTAATCGTGAAATGTATGAATGGAGGTGAGTAGAACAAGGTTGGCACTGGGGGAGTGGAGCAAGGATCTCCCCGCGTGTTTTATAAAGGTCCGTCGTTAAAATGAAGGTGGTGACTTTATCTATAAAGAAGTGGACACTTTTTGTGGGAAAAATGACATTGTCATAAACATGACAACTAGCCATAAACATGACAGCTAACAATCTTTCAAAGCAGTTTTGGGTAGAATGTGTGGCAACAGTAGTGCATCTATTCAACATCTCACTAATAAAGGTAATCCTATAAGTGATAAAGTGATTATTAGCATAGTCGTTAGGTTCAATGAAAAAGAAAAGTGAATCTAGAACAACAGAACTAAAATCATGAAACTCCTATAAAAAGCCAGCAAGCGCAATCGTTGGTTTTGGAGGTAGTGTCTCATCAGCTATTCAATCAACTCCAGGCAACATTTTTTCTTCATTAGCAAGCTCTTCTGTAGAAACCCCTCCAAAGAAATGTCATTCCTTGAGTGCATTTTTTCCTGACCCCATTTCTTACGTTGAAATTGTAGAAAGTCAAGTGCAGTAGGATGCAATAAAAGAAGAGATATTGATTGTGGAGAAAAACCAAACTTAGGAGATGATTGATCCACTAGAATTCAAGAGTATCATTACGCTAAAATTGGTGTTTAGAATGAAGTATCACGCTAATGGTATATAGTTCAGAAGCATGAAACTCAGTTGGTCACTAAAGAATACTCGCAATAGCAAGGTGTGAACTTCCATGAAATATTTTCTTTGATGGCTCTTTTTAAGATAGTGAGAATTTTTCTGACCTTATATGAACAATTAGAATGGCCAATGACAATAAATATGCCTTTTTGAATGATGACGACAAATTTTTCTACACGAGCTTTGAATGCTTTAGTCACGTTAATGTAAGTGGTTCACTATTCACTTATTCTTATCTCACAGATGCATATACAATTCAATCACATTCTCTCAATTACTTGTCAGACTTTGCTTTACAATATGATGCAAACGTCATTTTCATATCGACTCGAATATGCTCATCCAAAGCTCATCAATACTTCCACCATTGGTACATCTTGGACTGATCCAGTTTCTTCCTTGTCAAATTGTCCCCTCATGTTTAGCCATGCCGTCCCGTGATAAATTACAGTTGGCCCATTGTTCTGCTTTGTCCTGTTCAAGGAGGCCCGACTACACAAACATTGAATAGGACACGAATAAAGGTCGGTGAAGAAATGAACAGCTTGAGTTGGTGACTACACTGCAATCCGCACTTTAAAAAAGTGAAAGGCGCAGATACTGATGAGTACTTATTATATTTTACGAGCAATAGAGAAGACAGATGATTATAATATCTCAGCACTAAGCCTGGTGGATCTAGAAGGAGGGGAATATAAATTACGACATACTGAGTCGTTGAAAGTGAGTTTTGTTGCTCCTTTATAATTATATGATAAGTTCAACTTAAGTTTATCTACTCGTTGTTGATGTCTTTCTTCCAATTTTGGTTAGGCGGAACCAGAAGATGAGAAATAAGAAATTCATGGCAATTGGAAGACTTAGTTAAAGTAACTTCAAAGACTATTGAAATGCTTTAGGAAAATAAACGTCATCTTCAACTCTAAGCAGTAAGCAATGGGTGAATTACATAATAGTCTTATTCAATCTTAGGTTTTTCAATTTTGGAAAGCGAGAGATGTAACTATTTTCTTGTCCTTATCCCTAATATTATTTTATATTTTATTACTAAATTGGCACTCATTACACTTTGACATTGTACATACAAACTAGAAAAAGATGCCATATAATAGTAAAAAAGGAAAAGGATCGATCCTTATTGTTAACCAGTTCACATCACCGTCGATCATAGTCCGAGCTTTCATGATTTTCGTAAGCTGCTCCAATCCTCCTTTTCAGACACATTTTCAGGTGAGCGGTGAAATAAGTTTAGATAAAGCGTTGGTTGAGGCTGGGAGGGCTACAGACGACACTTCTTAGGCGTAAACTAGTAGACTTTTAAGTTGGCTACGGAACTGAAACTGAGAAGATAAACGACAAACTTCTATAATTCAAGCACCCAACTTAACGACTCCCGAAATGGTTTGGAACTGGTGGTGGATTGATTAGCGGATAGGATCCAATGCCAAGGATGATGAACAGACACCAAGCGATAGCTTTGGTGGGTCTGGTTTTTGTGAGTGTAATGACTCTTGAAGGGATCAACGTGGCTAATCTTAAATCAATCAGGACGAGATATGGTCTGAAACATGAGCCAAGTGGGGCCGTAATTACTAAAGCGACACACTAACCCAACTGGGCAGTTGTACGGTAGGGTGGGCCAACCGTAGCCAACGATTGAGAATCTAATGCCTTTCCATTTGTCAAGCGTCGAACCACACGCAGAGAGTCACTTTTTTTTTCTAGCCGCTTAGATCTACCCATTATCTAAAAAAAGGGCAGTTTTACCCGAAACAGAATATCACCAAAAGCAAGCTGGATAATTTATATTCGAGGTTGAATTAGATGACCCAAACTCTGGCTCCGGCGGCGTATTACATCAGCAATACCTGATTCTGTGGAAAAGCTTCTTGTTTGCTTGGAACTTTTATGACTTGGAGCTTGGAGTTTCTCCTTACATTCCGGTACTAAGAGAAGAAACCGAAAACCCCACCACAAAACACCCAGCCCTCTTAAATTTAACATTAAACAACTCGAACTCGAAGCCACTTTCGCAAGCCAACTCCTTTTTCCTGTAAGGTACATCTATCTTTACCTCAAGTCCCTTTTACTTACCTTTCTTTCCCTTCTTTTGCCTCACCATGTACCAAAGTAAGCGAATAAGAAGCACTTAAGCACTTTGGGTTTTAAACAATTCCGATTTTCGAGAAAGATGGCAGCTTGGAGATCTTCGTCGACCCAAGAGAAAGAAGATCAAGCACAGCCCTTAATTCCAGGCTTATCTAATGATGTCGCTGAGCTTTGTCTCCTTCGCCTGCCATATCCATATCAAGCCTTGGTACGTTCAGTTTCTTCTTCTTGGAACAGAGCCATAAAAGACCCTACCTTCGTCATCTCCAAACGATCTCTTTCCCTATCCCGGCCTCATCTTTTCGTGTTTGCGTTCCATAAAGCTACAGCCAGGATTCAGTGGCAATCGCTGGACCTGGGATCCGGCCGTTGGTTTGTATTACCTCCTATGCCTTGCCCAAAGGCAGTGTGCCCTCCGGGTTTTGCATGCACCTCACTGCCATGTCACGGGAAGCTCTTTGTTTTGGGGGGTATGCGATCGGACACAGAAATCTCAATGAACACTACGTTTGTTTATCGTACATCGACAAATCAATGGTCCATAGCGTCTCCAATGATGACCCCAAGATCGTTCTTCGCCGCGGGAAATGTTAACGGTAGGATAATTGCGGTGGGAGGCAGTGGACCTGGCATCAGCGATTCAATCACAGCCGTCGAATGTTACTCCCCGGAAAATGATACGTGGACCCCAGCTGCTAAAATGCACATGGCATTAGCGAGGTACGATTCAGCTGTGGTAGGCAACAGAATGTATGTAACCGAGGGGTGGACGTGGCCTTTCATGTTCTCACCAAGAGCCGGGTTGTACGACCCAGAAACCGACACTTGGCAGGTGATGAGAGATGGGATGAGGGAAGGGTGGACTGGATTGAGCGTAGTACTGGACGGAAGACTGTTTGTGATATCGGAACATGGCGATTGTCCGATGAAGGTGTATGTGCCTGATAAAGACACGTGGCTGTATGTGGGTGGGGGGAGATTCCCCCGTGAGGCAATGAAAAGGCCGTTCGCGGTGAGTGGAGTGGAAGGGAAAGTGTACGTCGTGTCGTGTGGACTGAATGTGGCGGTAGGAAAAGTTAAGGAGATGGACAAATGGGAATTCAATGTTGAATGGGAAGTGCTGACTGCTCCAAAAGCATTTCATGACTTTTCCCCTTCTACTTGTCAGGTGCTTTACGCCTAAAATCGCTGAATCTTTTTGGATTGTAGTTGTATCCTAATATTTGTGTACTTCAAATTAAAACCTTGCAATGCAACAAGGTGGAGTTGCTTGTGTCTGTTATGACCTACTATGTCTTTGTTTAACTTGGTTTTGTTAGTTCCAAATAGAGCAATAGAAAACTACTTCTTTTGGGTTATTGGTATATGCAATTATTGGTATGACTTTGGCTGGCCAATCCCAATCCTCTTTGTCTTCTGCTCATTCAAGTTGTAATAGCCTTTCTCTTCAGCTCATACGGTCACAGCAGAACAGATTCTCACCATAGTCACTATGTGAACGAGTCAGTCAGAACAGATTCTCAGTTTTCTTGTTACTGCTGAGCTCACCAAAGAAGCAAACTTTGCAAGTTCCTTTTTGCTACGTGGAAAAGGGAATAATTTCATGTGCCAAGGCGTGAGATTGGAAGATAACTTGAGGCGGAAAACATGTTACTAAATGTGAAATATAAGCCTCGTTTGACCTTTACCTAACAAAAGGATCTGCTTAACCAACCTTGCACTCTTCACCAAGGAACAGTCTTGCTAGTTAATGGCTCACCAGAATCAGGTTGCTGGTGGAATATGTCCACTAGGGGTACCTGAGAGTCACTTGACCGTCACAACAACTCTCAGAGACATTTATGAGCCATTTTACATTATTAGTGGGTGCTCAAATTTGATTCCTTGGGACTGTTCTAACCAACCCTATCAGCCGACACTAGTCATTACTCATTATAGTTCCCTGTCCTTATGCTATGATGTACTTTCAAATCTTCAGTTTCTAACTTCTTTTTTCAAATTTCATTCACATATTATGAAATTTAATAGAATATAATAATAAGCAAAAGTGTAAACCGAAAATAAAACAACAAAAAGGAGCATTCAAATTTGAACGCTGACATGGAATATGTACAACCAATTGAATACATTACCTTGAACTGGTACCATTACCAAGCGACCAACATGGCCAACTCAACTCCATGAGTTCTAAATCTAGTCTCCCGTTGAAGTTATCATAACGACTTTCTTATTTGGTTCGTTTCAGCTTAATTCTTGAAAATATGTAATAATATGAAAAATAGATATGTTGAGTAAACTAAATTTTTTTAATAATAATCTGCAAACTATTTTTATAAATGAATCAATCATATAACAAAGTAGTTGGTGATCTTTATTCATTATCACTATTTTAAAAAATTTTGTATTTTTATTATTTATATTTTTAATAAAAGGAACCAATTCAGTCTTGCGTTGATGAAAGATTGGGCTTAAAGGAAATAAGTTAAGCGAATTTGGCTCTATTATTATAACTTGAGGTACGTTTGTGGTTACATCAAATAACATAATACACCTGAGAAAAATCAAATGGTATATAACAATAGATAAAAGATTTAAAGTTTAAAAGATTAAGTTGATATTTTAGTGTCATAAAATTAGATAAAAGTTGAATAAAATTAAAGAATTTAAAATATAATTGAAAGAGACTGTCTAATTATTAAAGAATTTAATTTTTAATTAAAAATGTTGTTAAATAAAAATTAAATAATTTTTTAGTGTATAAGGACTTATAATTAATAAAAACTGACAAATAAATTAATAAATTGATCTTTTAAAAAACTAAAGTTATTGAAATAAATTAAATAAAAATTTAAAACTGAACTAAAAAATAAATAATTTAAAATTTTTATAATTAAAATGATTGAACCGATTGAACATTTTAATTATTGATACGAAGAATCTTGATTTGAGACATTTTGAAATGATTCTTCTTTCGTGCAATTAAGATGATCTTTTATCTTGTTAAGGATGATTTTGATCGGTGTAATTAAAGTTCCTCTTCTTCTTCTTTACTTGCTTTAAACATAGTTTCAATTTTCTTTTGTTTGAAAATTTTCTATTTTCTTTTTTTTTTAGTAACTTACTTTCCCTTTTTAAAAAGTTCTCTAACCCGTAATTACTATCATTCTTCTACAACTCACATTAGAATAGGCAGTGCCAAAATTACCACAACAACAATAAAAAGTTGTTACTTTGTCTCCCTTTTTTAAGGTACTCCATAAGTAATATGATAATTAACTACCCGGAAAGTCCTAGTTCATGTGGGATGGGGAAGGCTCGTGGACGACTACTGAAGAAAACTAAGACAGTAGTGCTACATCTTCGACGACTATGCTCCGAAAGGGAAAAATAGACCACCAAAGTGAAACAAACATCTTACTTGTCATTAAATACGTCTAATGTGACTTGCCATGTTAGCTTTGTTAACAGACAAATGAATATCGGACTATATTTAAGAAAAATTAAAAATTCAAAGACTATAATTAAAAAATTAAGAAAAGTTTATATATTTTTTTAATTAACCCCATTTAAACATTTGATCTAATTCGTTATTTTGGAGTAACATTGGTCTCCACTCTTCACTTAATGTTCTCATTTATAAGAGGTCTTAAATTCGAATCACCAAAAAAGATGAGAGAGGGAGAATTTTTTCTGTTGATGATCCTCTCGCTCCTGGGTATGATCCTTGGTCGGATCAATTGCGGACGTCTTACTTCTAGTGACAGTGTATGAGTTTGAACTATTAAGAAATTTGGGGTTGATGGAAACCTGATGCTGAGCAGGGCGAGTAATCAATCGACAGTTAACTAATCAATATGTGATGACTCATTGTACCCAAAAGTATATAAGTTACGTAAGAATTTGAGGGGAACCAAATCCTCTATACTCACTACCCTGTATCAACTCTATTCTACGCAATCTCATTTATACAAATATGTAGGACTTATTTAAGACTCAGATCAATGTATGGATGAGATCGTATAAAATAAAGTTGGTACAACGTAGTAAGTACAGAGGATCTCATCCCAACCTAAAAGAATTTGAAATTTCAGATTTACCTCTCCTAAAATTCTTAGCGTAAGATTTGAGGAGGATTAGTTCGGCGTAGTTGAGTTACTTAATGTAAAAAAAAAAAAACCGCAAAAGCCCAAAATTAAACTGAATATTAGTCCTGAGCTCCTGTTTGCTTCGCTAGTAATCTCTAAAGGGTTAGATCTTTGGATCCAAAATCCAAGATAAAGAACAAATTCGTTTAGCTACTGATCTCGTTGTTGTATAATCCCTTTTTTCTTTTGAACTTTGCAAATCGTCTCGGGTTTCTTAATCCAATTCCGCACAACTCATTCTCTTCTCCTCCGATCTGATCGCTGTAAGGTTCGTTTTCTCGCTGACCCTTTCGCCTAATTTGCTCCGATCTTTTAGTAAGTTGTTAAATTACCTGGGCGGCCAAACGGACAGTTTACTGTTTTGGATTGCGTTGCGTTTGGATTCGTGTTCTCAAGTGTGGTGTTTCTATGAGTAGACATTGCCATGCCTTTTGAGGAAAATTGAAGTTTTTAGACAATGACTCTGACTTTTAGCCTCCGATCTGGTTTGATTGCTTAATTTCTATGTGAACTTTTTGGTGCTAATTGGTCTCTTGTTTCTTTTCAACTAGTACTATTGAGAGTGATGTGAATCATGTACGCTCAGCGCAAGATCTTTACAATGCTAGATGTGGTTGATTATGTTTCTAGCTTACGCGATAGGATTGTTTATCTTGGTTTCTGGGAGCTACAGTTACGGATGGTGTTGGGATACAAACCGCCAAGTTTTTAGTGTTTCTTCTTTTTACCTAAGTGGTTGAATTGTATTTAAGTCTTGCTCTTCTTGCATTCTTTTGCCAAGGTTTGGAGGACAGTCTGTCTGTGAAGTTATGATTTCCTTGTTTACCTTTTAAATACATTTGCTTTCTTCTTATTTTACATGCATTCCTCGTGTTTTTATGTTCTTCTTCTTCCTGGTACCTCTTTTATCACGTTCGCTGATGGGGTTCTGTAAATGAGTTGGGACAGTTGTCTGTTTCTTTTAACCTCCGTTCATTGCATTACCAGAACATAAACAGGAGATGGAGAAGTCGTGTACACTGCTTATTCACTTTGATAAAGGAACGCCAGCAATGGCAAATGAGATTAAGGAAGCACTTGAAGGCAATGATGTGCCAGCAAAGATCGATGCAATGAAGAAAGCAATCAGCCTTTTGCTGAATGGTGAAACTTTGCCCCAGCTTTTCATTATGATTGTTAGATATGTTTTGCCTTCTGAGGATCACACAATCCAAAAACTCTTGCTTCTTTATTTGGAGATCATTGAAAAAACTGATGCCAAGGGTAAGGTGTTGCCGGAAATGATCTTGATATGCCAAAATTTGAGGAACAACCTTCAACACCCAAATGAATATATACGTGGGGTAACACTGAGATTTCTTTGCCGCTTGAATGAGACAGAAATAATTGAGCCTCTGATTCCTTCAGTTTTACAAAATTTGGAGCATCGTCATCCTTATATCAGGAGGAATGCTATTTTGGCCGTGATGTCCATCTATAGGCTTCCCCAGGGTGAGCAGCTTTTGGTTGATGCACCTGAAATGATCGAGAAGCTTCTTTCAACTGAGCAAGATCAATCAGCAAAAAGAAATGCTTTCCTCATGCTGTTTAACTGTGCACAAGATCGAGCCATCAATTACCTCTTAACACATGTTGATAGGATCTCTGATTGGGGTGAATTGCTTCAGATGGTTGTGTTGGAGTTGATTCGAAAAGTCTGTAGGACTAATCGTGGGGAGAAGGGGAAGTACATTAAGATCATTATATCTCTGTTGAATGCCCCTTCAAGTGCAGTAATTTATGAATGTGCTGGCACACTTGTTTCTTTATCTTCTGCACCTACTGCTATAAGAGCTGCTGCCAATACCTATGGTCAGCTTCTTCTTTCTCAGAGTGATAACAATGTGAAGCTTATCGTTCTTGACAGGCTAATTGAGCTTAAGTCATCCCATAGAGATATTATGGTTGATATGGTCATGGATGTTCTTAGGGCACTTTCAAGCCCAAATCTTGACATTCGGAGGAAGACGCTTGATATTGTTCTTGACTTGATCACCCCACGGAACATCAATGAGGTTGTTCTTATGTTGAAAAAGGAAGTTGTTAAAACTCAGTCTGGAGAGCTTGAGAAGAATGGTGAGTACAGACAAATGCTTATTCAAGCCATCCATTCTTGTGCTATTAAGTTCCCAGAGGTGGCTAGCACAGTTGTTCATCTGTTGATGGATTTCCTTGGAGACAGCAATGTTGCTTCTGCTATTGATGTTGTTATTTTTGTTCGAGAGATAATTGAAACCAATCCTAAACTTAGAGTCTCAATAATAACAAGGCTATTGGATACTTTCTACCAGATACGAGCTGCAAGGGTTTGCTCTTGTGCTCTGTGGATCATTGGAGAGTACTGCTTGTCCCTTTCTGAAGTCGAGAGTGGCATAGCAACCATTACGCAGTGCCTTGGAGAGTTACCATTTTTCTCAGTTTCAGAAGAAGCTGAAGTGACTGACACTTCTAAGAAGCCTCAGCCAGTTACTTCCAATCAAGTCTCTTCAAGAAGACCCGCTATCCTTGCAGATGGGACTTATGCAACGCAGAGTGCTGCCTCTGAAACTGCTTTCTCACCGCCTACTCTTGTTCAGGGATCACTGGCTGCTGGAAATCTGAGATCCCTTCTGCTCACTGGTGATTTTTTCCTTGGAGCTGTCATCGCCTGCACCCTGACAAAGCTTGTTCTGAGATTGGAAGAGGTGCAGAGTTCTAAGGTTGAAGTGAATAAAGCATCCACACAGGCTTTGTTGATTATGGTTTCTATGCTACAACTTGGACAATCTCCAGTTCTGCAACACCCAATTGATAGTGATTCTTATGATAGAATTGTCCTTTGCATAAGATTGCTGTGCAATACTGGTGATGATATTAGGAAAATATGGTTGCAATCTTGCCGCCAGAGTTTCGTAAAGATGCTCTCAGAGAAACAGTTGAGGGAAACTGAGGAGCAAAAGGCAAAGGCCCAAGTTTCTCATTCACAGCCAGATGATCTCATTGACTTCTACCATTTGAAGAGCAGGAAGGTAAGGCTGGTTTGCTAAGTTGGCATTGATATTGGATTGCTGGTAACTCAGGGTGTTCTGGTATCATGCACCTGTCAAGTCAATCTTATGGTAGTGTGTATCTGAAGTTAGGTTGTTATATATGTTTTAAGATAATTTTTGAATCTTCTGCCCATATTTCAGATGGTTTCTTTGGATTCCTTTTTGGTACTATGCAATAATTTTGGTGGTTTCATATTAAGATGTCAAACATCATCTGATTTCCAGGGTATGAGCCAGCTGGAGTTGGAAGATGAAGTTCAAGATGATCTGAAGCGTGCTACTGGAGAGTTCATTAAGGATGGGGATGATGCAAATAAGCTAAATCGCATTCTTCAACTCACTGGTTTTAGTGACCCTGTTTATGCCGAAGCATATGTCACTGTTCATCACTATGACATTGTGCTTGATGTTACAGTTATCAACAGGACAAAGGAAACTCTTCAGAACTTATGTTTGGAATTGGCAACCATGGGTGACCTTAAACTTGTTGAACGGCCACAAAATTATACTCTAGCTCCAGAATCAAGCAAGCAAATAAAGGCCAACATCAAGGTGTCCTCAACTGAGACTGGTGTTATTTTTGGAAACATCGTATATGAGACATCGAATGTACTTGAGCGAACTGTCGTAGTCCTCAATGATATACACATTGATATTATGGACTACATTTCTCCAGCAGTTTGTACAGATGCAGCTTTCAGGACAATGTGGGCAGAGTTTGAATGGGAAAACAAGGTACCTTGTCCGGTGGATTTTAAGAATTTTCTGTTCTTTTCCATGTGGTTATTTTCATTAATAGATAGTTTCAGTTACATTTCAAGTCAACATACTGTCATGTCTTTTGCAATATGTGACATGTTGTCAAATTGGAAAACTTGAGCAGGTTGAGAATTTTTATAACAGAGGTATAATACTGTTGTAATTGGTAGGTATTAGCACAAGACTCATGATGCACGATTGACTCATTTGTATAACTGTGTTTCAGGTTGCTGTCAACACGATGATCCAGGATGAGAAAGACTTCCTTGACCACATTATCAATTCGACCAATATGAAGTGCCTCACTGCGCCGTAAGTTTTTATCAGCTTCCTGTGACACATTAGTTGCTAGTCACTTTTAATTTTCTAGATATTCTTCCTTGACTTGTCTAGAATAGCACTTGGGTATTTGATCCAATACCTTTCTTGTTGATTGTGTCAGGTCTGCATTAGGTGGTGAGTGTGGATTTCTAGCAGCTAACTTGTATGCGAAGAGTGTGTTTGGTGAGGATGCCTTGGTAAATGTAAGCATCGAGAAACAGGCAGATGGGAAGCTCAGTGGATACATTAGGATAAGAAGCAAGACCCAGGGAATTGCACTCAGCCTCGGAGATAAGATTACCCTAAAACAGAAGGGAGGTATTTGATGCAGAAATATCAGCATTGTTCTCTCCAATTTTACCGGTACTCAAATGGTTCCAATTACTTTTGTCATTTCATTATTTGAATATTCAATCCAACTACTATTTAGAAGCTGCAAGCTTTTCCACATAACCTCCATTCTTTTTTTTTGTTTTTTTTTACCGTTGGAAGGTACTTAGCATCGGAGCTCAAAGGTTGTTAGTGGCATTTTTGTTCTCGAGGTACCTACTACATAGGGAGAAGAAAAGAGGCTTGGCGTTTATTGTACTTTTTGATCAAATTTCTACAATAAGTAACGGTTGATGAACAGTGACAAAATTACAGACTTCTTCCTGTCAATGTTAAAAACAAGATTTTCCCCATATTTTTTCCCATAGCAGTGGAGTTTAATCTTGACCTTGTAGGTGACTATGTTATATGTATTAGAGAATATTTGGAATTCTTTTTACTTGACTGTTTCATTGTCAAACAGTTCTGTTGGAATACTTTTCACATTTTTATTTTTGGATACTCGCAGTGTATTATAGACATAGGATTTGTTTGTTTAGCTGTAATTCATCAAGTTTCAAGTACTGTCGTACCTTCAATATCAGTTGCCTCGTCAATTCTTAAAGAACATACAGTATCTGGTGCCAGTGGCGGGCTAACTCAAATCAGGAAATGGTACTAACAAACAATCAACCAAAAACTTTGATGAAAATTGTTAATAGTCCAATCGCATTGCTCTCCTCTACTTCATAGAAAAACAACAAACCCCATAATATCGTTCATCCGACACCGATACGTGAAAGATGAGGAGTGTGTCACTTCATTTCACTTGCAAAGTTTCAATCTTTTGAAAAACAAGGAGACAGTGGACTTTGGATAAGGCTTGGTGGCAAGGCAAGTCGCTATGTTCTCGGGCTGTTCAACCCACAGTTTATGAGCTATTCCTGCAGCTGTCAGCTTCTCTGACAAGTTCACCATCTGCGCTTCCCCTTTCACCTCTAGAGTCACCTGGAAAGTTCCTCCAGCTCAAATCATTGATAACCCAAAAAACCCTAAAGTCTCAGAAACCAAAAAGAAAAGAGGGAAGAAGTCAGACGCCCAATATTTTAGCTTACCTTGTGCATTGAATCGATGTTTTGAGGGCTACAGTAGTGGAGGGTGTGAGGATCGTCCTTGTACGCCCAGATTGCGGCTACCGACGCGTGACACCCCTGTGTCACCACGCTACCCATTGGCCACGTGTCTATTAGGTCTCGTCGCAACACTACGTACTGCACCACCACTTCATCGGAGCTATTACCCTTCGCGACGTCGTTTGCTGGATCTGTGACCTCCTTTGCTGTTTCCGACTCGAAGCTTGTCTGACTCATTGAGTCTTTAGGCTTTATGATCCGGGTCAGTGGCCGAGTGGAGACTCGGAAACAGGGTGGAGAGGAGAGACCGATCGCCCTAATTGAAGGTGTAAACTGGGAGAGAGAAGTTGGGAAACGATACGGTGACAGGAGAGTGGCCATTTTAGATGATCACAGGAGTGACACGTAAGCATACCAAAAAAGGTTTTATATACAAGGGCTTTTGTGGCCCAATATCTGTGTCCGCTTCTTAGACCCAATACACAACAAGTTCCAAAGGAATATGAATTATCATTTAGGCATGTAATATTAAATATTCAATACAAATTTTTTTATTAAAAAGTATTAATTAAACAAAGGTTTTGTTTAATTTTGATGATACAATGAGACCAAAAAATTTTTTAATAGAAAGATAAAGTTGATGAGATTTTCGATTAAATATGGGTAATGATATAATAATGTTACGATCAATGATTAAAAAATTCAACCGATTTAATTGATTTAACCGTAAAATCTTATAATCATCTAATTTTTTAGTTTAATTTTTAATTTTCTGATTTGATTTACTTTAATAATTTTTATTGTTAAAAATTGATGAGTTTATTGCTGAATCAGTCAATTTTTATAAATTAATAAGTTTTTATAAACTAAAATAAATCAGTTAATTTTTATTTAACAATATCTTTTTTAATTAAACTTCAAACTTTTATTGGGAAAAAATAATCTTTGTTAATCATATTTAAAATTCTTTAATTTTATTCAATATTTAACTAATTTTATGATAATCTAATATTAGTTGAATTTTTTAAATATTAAATTTATTGTCTTATTAGTTTAATTATATTGATTACCGGATACCGACATCCATTAAAATAATGAATGGTTTAGGTGTACATAATCCAATTAAAAGTGGACAGAGCCTTCGATAAAAGAAAAAATAATTTCTTTGAAGGAAAAACGTGATTCACGAGTTCTGCCCGTAGCTTTCCAAGCATCTCTACGTAACAATGCAACATCTCATGGTCTTCTTTTTAAGTTCATTACTAATTATTATTATCAATCATCTTTTCTTTGTTTTATCTATTTCCTATGGTAGCCATATAACATGTATATACTATGGTTCAATAGAATGCTTAAATTTAACTTTCTCCAGTTGTAAATGATATTATAAATGTTTGGTAAAAGTAAGAGAACATAATGGACATAAAGATCTCTTGTTCTATTTAAGATTGACGAAAATAATATGATTTAAACATAAATTAATGAGTTTAATTTAAATTGATCAAATTTTAGGTTTTAAATCAATTTTGAATATTCTTTAAATTTTAATTTTAATAAGGTTCATATTTTAGGATCAACTTGACTTGAATTCTGAATTTCTGTTTTAACATAAAATATATTTTATATTGATAAATGATAAATGTGACAAGATTAGAGTTGTTTCTACCTACATAGCAATTTAGAAACACTTTTTTCATAGGATTTATTGTAGAAAAAAGAGAATTTGAAACTTCGAGTTGTTAATTATATTTTTATGAAAATGATAAACTAATTTAAGGAATTTCGGATACAAGTATTTAATTAATTCATACTTAATTTGGGACTATGGGACCATGCCTTGGATTGAAAGCTGAGATCATCCCTTACTGTCTAACTAACAAAAGAAGCGGAACAATTATCATTGCCTTGTTTGATCATCCTATCAGTCATGGTAACAGATTGAGCCTCTATCTTTCAATACCTAATTTGACCGTTTGTAATCAAACAAAATAATAGTAAGAAAAAGTCGTGGTAAAGTAGAGCTAGATTGCATGGTTGGTTTTTAGGAGAAAGATAAGAAGGATTCAAGCCATCCTTCAATACTTCTCTCTCCCTTTACCTTCATAATGGCAACTTATACCGCCTTGCCATAAATTTTTACTTCTTAAGTATTATAATGCTACATTTTGACTTTCATTGCTTTCAACTTCCTCCTTCTCAGCATTTCAAGTTTAACTAATTTTCGCTTTTTTCGTCTTTTTCTCTTCTAGTTGTTTGGCTCTTTGTTGATTGTACTTTGTATTATGTTCTCCATTTGTCCTGATTTATACTTAGCTTTCAATTGCTTCATATTATTACTTATAGCATTTTGACTTCTCCATTAATACATCTTTTGCATAGCTTTTTAACGAAAAGATTTTCATGCAACAATCAACTTTTCTTTTAGCATAGATTATAGGCATTATAGATCAGTTCTAGGTAAATATTTTGAGAAGCAATATAGATTTGCATGGCCTAAGTGGTTGAGATGCTCTACAACAACTTACCACAATGTTGAGTTGTCGATAGTAACCTTGAATACAATCTCAACTTGGTGTCAGGCTTTCGTTTAACATCTCATTACCCCATGATCAGGGTTAGGACCTTAAGATTCTTTTCACGAGAGTTTATTGAAAATTTAAAAGCACATTTTATGCATCATATGACATTCTTATTCACGTGAATAAGGTTGACACTCATTAAAATAATTGTACATGCATCATTGACATTTTCTGGGTATAATAGATTTATAAAGTAATTTTTGGTATGAATTGTGGTTTTTATTTATTGAAAATTAAATTGGTGTGTATAAGTATCAATTTAGAATTTTTGGAAATTTTTTGAAATTTGGGATATTTTTGGACTAGAAAAATGCCAAGTGGCAGGACAATTAATTTATGGTAGTAGAATTAAGAGTTAATTGGTAGAGAAAATTTTTATAAATAACAGTTGGATTTAATGACAACTGACATTGAGAATTGGGAAAAAATTGGATTAGAAATTGGAGATAAATGGACTAGTTTATTTAAAAGACCAAAATGGGATCATAGGAAAGCGACAAGTGTCACTACCACTCACCACTACTATTCTTTTACCCAAATTAAAGACCATATTATGGTCTTTCACTTGTCCATTTATGATATATGCTTCATTTCTTCATCATCTTCTTCTTTTTTTTCATCTTTCTCTCCTTCACTCATGACCATCCCACCTCACCCTCATCATATTGATTTTTGTTCAACTCTTTCACTTTGTTTCTTCAAGATTCTTTGTCTTCTCCATTTTGTTACTAAAAGACCCAAGCTATTCCACCTTAAAAGGGTGATGATCGTATATGATGGAGGAGCTAGGGTTTGATGGTGATTGAAGAAGCTTTGGGTAAATCAAGTAAGTAACCTATTAATCCTTATGGCTTTGATGAATGAAACATGTTTTGATGATAGTTAAAGGTTAAATGGACATAAATTGATGTTAAATGTATGGTGAATGTACGTGATGAAATGTGTATGTAAATTTCTTGCTTTCGTATATGTGTATGATGATTAATGACCCATAAATTGTTATACAGATGATTTTGAGGTAGAATGATCATTAAAATGGTGTTGGATGAGTACAGAAAATTGATCATGAATGGGTACATGTATATGTTCTGTTTTTGGGTTAATGATCAAATATAGATCATGAATTGCTTGTGAATGATATTGAGTTGAAATGGAGTTCAGAATGAAGAGAAAATGAAGTAGAATAAAATCTGGAAAAATTGAAAGATGAATGCTGAAAAATGTAGCTGTAACATGTTCACTGATTATGCTTCTGTGTTTTAGCCATAACTTGTTTTGTAGTTATCCAAATGAGATGATTCTTAATTTGAATTAAAATAGAGACATAAGGTTACATTTTTTATGAAGACATCGAATTTAAATTATGCCCTTAAGAATATCAAATTTTAACATGAAATTGAGAACTGGGTGTAGCAAATTGGTGGATGAATGTATATGTTTGTGTTCTGTTTTGAAAGTGTGAGAATATGTTCGATTTTGAGTGTTTTTAGAGATGTTTTTAGAGAATAAATATACAAAAAAATGAAGGATCGTGCAGGCTGGAGACAGTTCGAACATCCTTTGATCGTTTGGCCATATCTTCTTCTCCCAACCTCCAAATGACATAGGATTTGAACCAACAAATTCAGAACACGTTTTTCTACATCTCCACTAAAAATTATAACCATCTGAAATTATTTGGAGGAGAATGATTGATGAATTTGGGACGGAATTGATGAGGAGTTCTAGAATTTCATAACTGGAGTATTTTCACTAAACATGCTTCAGTATTTTAGACATAACTTGTTTTGTAGTTATCTAAATGGGATTATTATTAATTTATATTAATTTAGAGACATAGGTATACAATTTCTATGAAGAAGTATAATTCCAGAATCTGACTTGAAGTTTGGTACAGAATACTGTAATAGTTAACAAATAGTCTGAATTATTTGGAGTATAACTATTGGAATACTAAACCAAATTGAATGATCTTAGTGTCATTAGAAATTTAAGACAATGGTGAACATTTGTATAGAAGAAAGTATAACCAAATTACTTCATTTTGATTGTCATATTGATCATGCATAGTAGACCTCAAAGGTATGTTTCATGAAAAATCTAAATTGATGAAATGAGTTATGAATTTCGATTTTAATAGTTTTATTGAGGTATAAACCATTAGTATAAATGATACTTACGTGAGTTTGGAAATATGAATGTTTACATGACGAGAATAATATAGTGATACCTGGGATTGTCATGAACATGCATGCACATATTTCATACACATACATGTTCATTAACAAACACTTATAACTGTGCAAAAGTGTGATATATGTATATTGCTTGATATAGAGGAGCAATTGGAACGTCAACATCTACACGTTGCTGGAACTTTAAGGCCATAGCTTAAGGAGCAATTGGTGAGTAACCTAGTCGATTTAACGCAATTAATTGTTTGCTTTAGAATATGTTTTGGATGATGATATGAATGTGATTTGATTATGTTGATGCTGGACAATAAAGGTCTAAGACTTGATGCATGAATGTGATATTGAATTGCTACTTGTATGTGAATATGATGAACTAAATGCTTCTTGACATGATTGATTGATTATGAGAGATGCATTCCATACATGAATGCATGATCAGATAATGATAGTTGTGATCTGAGTAGCTACCGAAAATGAGCTTAAAGCTCCAAATGTGATTAAGAGCCAAAGGCTCACTATGTAAAATGAGCCCTGTATTTCCAACAGATAAAGGACAGTATAAATGAGCCCGGTATCCATAATAGATATGGAAGAATCTAGGAATTCGGTCACAACAATGCAATAATTGGAAAGAGGTCACATAAGCATTTCATATCCATTTTAATAAGTATGTTTGATTGTTTGAAATGCAAATTGTCTTACCCTTAAGTGAGAATGTGATATGTGATAATTTATGCAAAATGTAAAGATGTGAAATATATGTTACATGAGTGATGTGTTGCAATAATTGAGTGAACTATCGATGATGGTTACCTCATTGAGTTTATAAAACTCACTAAAATTGCAACGTTGATTTTTTAGGACTGAGAGAGAGGACTTTAGCTACTGAGAGACGCTACAAGAAGTATAGTCTTGTACTTTTAGGAAGAAGAAGAAATGGCTCAAAGGTCTGTCAGTTAGGATTGGAAAGATTAGATAGACTTTTTGTGTAATATCCTCTTTCATGTAGCATATTTTATATTAGGTTATGATAATGTACATGTATGGGTATTTAAAAGCTACAATATAAATACGTTCAGATTTATGAAATGAAATGGGGAAAATTTTGGTTTTAAAATATTGTGACTTTCTTGATGATGTCTTATAAGAGCATAAAGAATGATGATGCCATGTTAAGTGAATGTTGTGATTGAATGTAGCGTACCATTATCATAGGTTATGTACTGGAATGTTCTTAGGGTGTTCCGAATATGTACCCCATAGTAACGGGGCGCTACATTGGGTGGTATCAGAGCATAGTTTGGCATCCATAGGGACATATAGGAATTTTAAGCATGAAATATCGTGAGAAATGCGAATAATGATTGTAGTTATTGCTTATTATAGGTCATCAGCCATAGGTGATCAAGTGGGGCAATCAGCTAACCTAGGATCTGTAAGAGCCAGTAGAGAGTCTTCGGTACCTCGACCTAAGGAAATGCCTCCTAGAGTTTCCGATAGAAGGGAGAGGAGGTATGATAGGCTACAGAAGCAGGGGGATGTGGACTTCTACGAAAGTATAAACCCTGTGGAGGCCGAGGGATAGCTAGAGAGGACGGAGAGAGTTTTCAATCAAATGGACTGCGAGCTGGATGAGAAGTTCGATTATGCAGTGTCTTTGTTGAAAGACCTAGCTTACCAATGGTGGAAGACTGTTTCAGGTAGTACCGCCAGGCCTTGCAACTTGAAGTGGGAAGACTTATTGAGGGTCTTCAAGGAGAACTATTTGCCCAAGATCTACTTAGACAAGCGGATGAAAGAGTTCCTAGATCTGAAGCAGGGCAGGATGTCAGTGCTAGAGTATGAGATCAGGTTAATGAATTGATGGGATATGCTATTGCTTTGATTCCTACCGAAGAAGATAAGTGTAGAAGTTTCGAAGATGGGCTGAACATGGAGATCAGGACAAGACTAGTGATCTCCAACTTGAGTAGTTTCACTGAGTTGAGAGCTGTTTTGATCAGAATTGAGCAACTACTGAGAGAGGGACAAGTAGAGTCTGGGCAAAGGTCTAGATTAAAGAGGTCCATTGAGATTCAGAGTGGTTCTGGTAAAAGATTTAGCAAGCTCCAGAACCGAGATTTTAGACCACCGACTGGATCAAGACAGTCGGGATTCAAACATAGGGGTGGTTTTGTGTAGTCTAGCAATGGAAGAGGTACAGTGCATGGTCAGTTACCCCTTTGTGAGCACTGTAGGAAAAGGCACGGTGGTGAGTGCTGGAAATTGTTTGGAGCTTGCCTTAGATGTGGCTCCTTTGACCACCAAATTAGAGATTGTCCTGCTGTTATAGGAACTCAGTCTGGTATAAGTGGGAGATATGGGAGTAAAGCTACAATCTAGCAGAGTCAAAGTAGTGAGACTGGACAGAGAGGTCGTGGGAGAGGTAGAGTGAACTCTAAGAGTCCTTCTGTCAAGACTAAGGTGCAGAGCAGCCGACCAAAATCTTAGACCCGAGTGTATGCCATGATTAGGTAGGAGGCTTAGGACTCTATAGATGTCGTTGTAGGTGCACTACTTATTTATGATCATGAAGTATTTGCAATGCTAGATCCAGGATCTACATATTTCTTTGTCGCACCGCATCTGGCATCTAGGTTGCATTATGATATAGAGTTATTACAGTATGGATTAGAGTTGAGTACACCAAACAAACTTTAGATTAAATTTATTAGTGACATTATGATTTGTTAGAAAATTTTAATTAAATTAAGCCATAGAAGATAAGCAAGAACTACGATTACAAGGAAACTTGCAAATTACAAAGGCAATGACACTATAAGCTTACACAAGGAATACAGACTATGGTTCTAAATTAGGAAGTGTTTGCACCCTCCAGTTAGAGTTGATGAATTATAGGTCTTATTACTTATCCTTGTAAATTCTAATGTTGGTTCTATCAAGCTTCATTAGTTGATTGAAGAACTATTCTTTGGAAAGGAACTTGTCATGAAATATGTGATTGTTTCTTCCATCCTATCTTACTTGTAACATCCCGTTTCCAGAGAACGGGTCGGACCAAAGAAACGGGTCCAGATGTGGTAAAGTACCACATCTCATGCTCATGCAGTAG
>JANIIA010000003.1:50564536-50576345 GCA_027478495.1 Erythroxylum alaternifolium | reverse complement strand
TATGACTTGTACTCTGCGTTTTGTCAAGTTCCTTATGTTATTCTTGTAGCTTAATGCATGCAGACCATTGATTTCTCTCATCTGTTAATGTAAGGAACATTCTCGACACCACACACCCACACCCATGAAATCCCTAAATCCCTAAATCCCTAAATGTGAACCCTAAACCTTGTGAGCTCAAATCTGTTGTTTGCATTAAAAGTTGGTGGAGAACCGTGAATTGCTTCACATTTATCCCTCCTTCTCCACTGATTTTTGACGCTAACTACTGGTTTGTTAGAGATTTCCGATAGTAACCCCTAGCCGATTCATCTTGCATGAGATTGAGAGATTTCTTCTTTGAAGGTTGTTGTCTTCAAGGGACTTCACAGATATGTAGATAATCTCTACAATACGTGAACTTCCTTGTTGTGACAATCTTCGTACCAAAGTCAGATGGGTTTAGATCACCTGCAATTTTCTCCAACGTGAAGAGACCCTGCGATATTCTGTCCCTGACGAAGTGAAGCCGTTTGTCTATATGCTTGGATCTCTCATGCAAGACAGGGTCTTTACTCAGGTAAAGTGCACTTTGGCTATCTGGGTACACTGTCGAAATAGCTAGGTTAACTTGTATTTCCTTTAAAATGCCTATCAACCATGTTAGCTCTTTTACTCCCTCTGTGATTGCATAATATTCTGCCTCTGTGGTTGATAATGATACTATTTATTGTTGCTGAGATTTCCAGCTAATTGTGTTTCTTGCTAATGTGAAATAATATGCTGATACTAATTTTTTGGTGTCTTTGTCTGCTGCATAATCTGCATCTACAAAGTCATGTATGCATATATTATTGTATTTATCTAATTTAGCTTTAGAGAAACACAAGCCATAGTTTAGGGTGCCAGTTAGGTATCTGAGGACATTCTTCAATCCTTGCCAATGCTCAAGTCCTAGATTAGCCATGAACTTGCTTAGGATACTGATAGCATAGGCTAGATCTGGTCTTGTTCACGTCATCATATACATTATACTACCAACTCCGACATCATAGGGGTAGTTCACTATAGCTCTCTTCTCTTCATTAGTTTGGGGACAATTACTAGCCACCATTTTCAGATGTGAGCCTATAGGACTAAGACATGGTTTTGCCTATTCCATGTTGAACCGTGTAAGAACCTTTTTGATGTAATACTTCTGACTCAACCATAGCTTCCCTTCCTTCCTTTTTCTTACAATTTGCATTACTAGGAGTTTCTAAACTTCTCCCATATACTTCATTTCAAAGTGTTTGCACAGGGTATTCTTCACTTCTACTATTCTGCTGCGGTTCTTTCCAGTGATGACAAAGTCATCTACATACACTAACATATACATAGCCTCTATTTTTCCTAAATCCTTGTAGTAAAGGCAGTAGTCATAGGCACTCCTAGTGAACTTCATATCAGTTGCTACTTTATGGAACTTCTTATTCCACTATCTAGGTGCTTGCTTCAGCCCATATAGGGATTTCTGAAGCAAGCAGACATGGTCATGCTTTTCTTTATCTACAAAACCGACAGGTTGTTTTATGTAGATAGTTTCCTCAAGCTTTCCATATAGGAAGGATGTCTTGACATCCATTTGATGGATCTCCCAATCATAGATTGCAGCTAGCACTAGTATGAGTCTAATAGTCTTAAACTTGACTACTGGTGAGAAAATTTCCTTATAGTCAACTCCCTCTTTCTGCCCATATCCCTTAACTACTAGCCTAGCCTTGTATATCCTAGGTTCTGCCTCTATAACTCCCTCTTTTAGTTTGAACAGCCATCTATTTTCAATCAGCTTTGCTTTAGGAGGTTTAGGCACTAGAACCCAGGTCTTATTCTTCATTAGGGAGGAGTATTCATTCTTGTTGGCCAAGTTCCACTTTTCAGCATCATTTCTACTCATTACTTCTTCATAGGTTTCATGTGCCCTGCAAGTTATAGACTCTACAACCAGACAAGCATATTCAACTAGGTTAGAATCATAGTACCTCCTATTAGGTATTATTTATCTTGGTTGTCTGTCTCTTGTGAGCTGATAGTCTTGTAGAGCTTCAGGTGAACTTTCTGCAGCTATTTGAGGGATTCTATCCTCACTTACATCTTCTGTTTCTTCAGTCCTTTGTTCATGATGAACAGAGCCTTCCATAGCTTCCTCATCATGATTTTGTGCACTGCCTTCTTCTGCTTCTGTTTCTGGTGGCACATAGAAGGGGACTAAAGAGCTTGAAGATACAAGTTTTTTCTAGACTTCCTCTTATAGATTAAAATCTGCATTGTTCCTGTACAAAAAAGGAAATTCATTTTCCTTAAATATGACATCTCTACTAATCAGAGTCTTAAAACCTCCATGTTGAAGCAGTAGGATTTTATATCATTTAACCCCATCTGGATAACCTAGGAAGACTCCTTTAGCTGCTCTAGGTTCCAATTTTCCTTCCTTTTGGTGTGCATAAGCTGTACAGCCGAAGGTCCTTAGGTGAGCTAGGTTAGGCTTCTTCCCATTTCAGATTTCTTGAGGTGTTTTGTAGTCATTTGCTGAAGTGGGTAGTCTATTTACTAAGTAGGCAACAGTCTTGATAGCCTCACCCTATAGTAATTGTGAGCATCATGAGGATAGAAGCATGCATCTGGTCTTTTCTAGTAGTGTCCTGTTCAGCCTCTCAGCTACACCATTATGCTTAGATGTTGCTCAAACAGTCTTATGCCTTTGAATGCCTTTCTTGCTGTAATAATCTTCAAATTCTTTATTGCAGTATTCTAGGACATTGTCAGTCCTTAGGCATTTTAGCCTTTTCCCTATTTGATTTTCCATGAGTGTATTCCATTTGATGAAGAATTTCATTGTCTCATCTTTTCTTTTCATAGGGTAGATCCAACATTTCCTAGACTTATCATCTATAATAGGGATGAAGAATCTATTCCTTTC
The DNA here is from genome assembly GCA_027478495.1 of Erythroxylum alaternifolium. NCBI lineage: Eukaryota > Viridiplantae > Streptophyta > Magnoliopsida > Malpighiales > Erythroxylaceae > Erythroxylum > Erythroxylum alaternifolium. The sequence goes on along the minus strand of JANIIA010000003.1, from coordinate 50,573,407 downwards.
TGCAGTAGGCACTTATGCTAGACCCCAAAGGTCACTGTGAGCATACTCCATAATTTCTTTTGCCCTATTTGCTCCTCTATGAAAACTTGTCATGTGGTGCTTTCCTAGCACACATGATTCACAGAATTCCAACTTTATATCTTTTTCTAAAATCAGTCCCTGTTTACAAAAATGCAATAGACTTTTATTCCCAGCATGTCCCAACCTTGAGTGTCATTGCTTAGTTGAATCAGGTTCTCTATTTCCATTAGCTAGATTCACTTCAGTGGTGCCTATTACATAACATAGCCCCCTCTTTCAACTCCCCTAATGATCACTCTTCCATCCTTTAGGATTTCTCTAAGTCTGTCATAAGATCTTATCTGAAAGCCTTGTTTGTCAAACATACTTTCTGATATGAGATTTCTCCTCACTCCAAGCATAAATCTGACATTGGTTAAAGTTTTCCTCTTCCTATCAAACATGTTGATAGAGACATTCCCAATACCTTCCACCTTTTGTTGTCCAGAATTTGCTATCTTTACTTTAGAAGTGGCCGGTCCAAATGTGGTGAACCAGTCTCCGTGAGGAGTGACATGCATGGTGCATCCAGAGTCGAATATCCACTCTTTGCTGAGATCTTCACTCTCTTCAGTAACAGCTAGTAATTCATCACCACTGGAGTCTTTAGGTTTTCTACATTTCCAGCATCTCCATCTTATGCTGCCTTATCTCTTTTCTTCTTTCTGCGATCTTTGGCAAAATGCCCCTCTTTATCACAGTAGTAGCACTTCTTGCATTTAGCCTTTTTCTTCTTTTTTTTTTACTTTCTTTGGTGTGCTTATCCTTGCCATTCCCTTTCTGCCTATTTCCGTTCTTGCTATTCTTTTTCTGTGACTTCTTGTCTTAATGATTTTCGATGAACAATACTTTTGGTTCCTTCTTGAATGGGTTATTATCCACTATTTCTTCCATCAATAAATCCAGCACCCTTTTAACAGTGAGAGATTCTTTACTAGCATGCTTGATCACTTTCTTGAACGCGTTGAACTTAGATGGTAAGGTTTTTAGAATGACTACGGCTTGATGATCCTCAGAAATCCTTTCACCTGTTGCTTCTAAATCTTGCATCAGCTTAAAGAAATAGTCCAATTTGTCATCAAGATTTACAGTAGTGTCCATTTTATAATTAGTAAGATTATGTAAAAGAGTCACCTTGTTAGGAAGACATCTTTTTGCATATAGTTCATCAAATTTAAGCCATAATTTATGTGCAGTGTTATAATTATGCACTTTCCTTATCATAACTAGTGATAAGTGAAGCATTAACTTGCAGTGTGCAAGTCTTTGCATCTTGAGTCTTTTGACTGAGTCTGTTTCTACATCTTACTATTTTTCAATAACACTATAATAGTCATAAGGCTCAAGTAGTGCTTGCATATCGAGTTTCCAAATAGTAAAGTCTTCTTTACTAGTGAAGACAACAATTTCTTTTCCCATCATTTTAATATGTAGTTTAAAGAAGACAGGAAAGAGAAGATCTTACAGATTTCTTGAAGAACCTTGCTTACTAGAGTAGCCAAGAACTACCTAGAATGTTGAGGATAGGCTCTGATACCACTTCTGATAGGAATAGCCTTCAGATTTTGTTATCTTGTTATTCAAGATACTAATGAAGGAAGAATTTGATTTTTCGAGTTTGTTAAGTTTGCAAGGAAGAAGAACATCACACAACAATTTTAATTGGTTCGATAGCTTAATGCTATCTACGTCCAAGGGTCAATCTCATGTAGATGATTTCACTAAGATCAGAAAGAGAAGATACAAGTTACAAGAGAATGAGTATTTTGAGAAAACACTTGCAAGAGTTCCCTATGAACTCACTAGTACTCCTTATAAATACTCTCAGCAACTCTCTACCTTCTTAATATTCTACACGTAAATATCTCACTGATCATTTTGAGTAACAATGATGAAAGCTGTGTGTTTTGAGCTGATGTGATTTATATCTTTATATAGGCTTCATTTAGCAGTATGTTGATATCATGCCTTCGTAACAGAGATAGAACGAAAAGGGATCAGCATCAAAGTTTTTTGCTGCATCCATCATGTGCCTCTCATGTGAGTCACTTAAAAATCCTCTCTATACTCGGCGTTTTGACAAACCTTCTGTACTCCTTGTTTTTGACTTGTACTCTACGTTTTGTCAAGTTCCTTGCGTTATTCTTGTAGCTTAATGTTTGTAGACCATTTATTTCTCTCATCTGTTAATGTAAGGAACATTCTCGACACCACACACACACCCCCATGAAATCCCTAAATCCCCAAATATGACTGCTAAACCTTGTGAGCTCAAATCTATTGTTTGAGTTAAAAGTTGGTGAAGAACCGTGAATTGCTTCACAATTTTGATGTAGCATTATTCACTATTCTTACTCGTAAAGAAAGCGAGGATAGATGTAAAAAGCTCTCGAAGTATACTACAAATACACGTTTTCTTTTTTATTCTTGCACCAAAAAGCATTCAAAGTGTTTTTATGTCAGGCCCAAGCACCAATTAAGCTATTAAGTTAGAAGCAATCACCAACTTTGACAGAAACAAGTTCTCACTGACCTAATTTTCACTATTCTCACTATGTTCCCATCTACAACATCTACGAGAAAATGAAGTTTTATCAGCAGAATCTTTCCTATCAGTACTGAGCGTGAAGTTCTGAAATTATTTTGATGTAGCATTATTCGCTATTCTTATTGGTAAAGAAAGCGAGGATAGATTTAAAGAGCTCTCAAAGTATACTACAAATACATGTTTTCTTTTTAGTTCTTGCACCAAAAAGCATTCAAAGTGTTTTTATGCACATACTTTGACGATTTTTTGAGCATTTATTATCTCATTCTTTATTGAGTGAATCATTTATTTTTATCAAAGTGATTAAGTAATATCGAATATGGTAAGGATGATGTTAGATACTATCGAACCATTATGTAAAACACTGAAGATAGAAGAGAGACTTGCATTTGTTTTGCTACGTGAGGGATGAGGAGGATAAGCGTATTTGCTTTAGCTCTATAATCAAAACTACCTGGCTTAAATTCAAATTCAACAAAGTCACTATCTATCTAGACGTAATTGGCACCACCCTGACCGTGCTGGTGGGTTTTGTTGAACGATTTATTGAATATCATCATCATCACACCCAGTCCGAATCTCGTATTAAAATGGAGTCTGGAGAGGTCTGATAGTACGCAGCTTTACCCCTACAGAATAGAGAGGTTGTTTTCGGTAGACTCACATATAAATGTGCCAATGAAAAAGTGTGCATGTTAAAAGTGTAGGTACGTAGAACTGATATGCTAAAAGAGTAAGTAAATAAAATTAAAATAAATAAATAAATAAATAAAATAACTCAATATGGATGAGTAAAATCACGAACAAGATTTTCATAATTAAAAGTAGAATATCAGTCAAAAATTGGAGTTCAGAGCTATTTTTTTAATTACTTGAAGCCAGAGAGAACCAAAAGCCTTCAAATGATGGAAACTCATACTGTGTGTAAATTGAAAAAGGCATTGTGTGGTCTCAAACAATCACCATGGGCATGGTTTAGTAGATTTGTAAGAGTTACGTTGGCCATGGAGTACAAAAAAAGCTAAGGAAACCACACACTATTCATTAAACACTCTCCCTCAGGGGCAATTACAGTTCTTTTGGTGTATGTTGATGACATAATAGTAACAGGAGATGATGTTACGGAAAAAAAGGTTTTGAGTCAATGTTTGGCTAAGGAATTTGAGATCAAGGCATTAGGAAGGCTAAAATATTTTCTCAAGATTGAAGTTGCTCTAGGATGGGAATTTTTATCTCTCAACAGAAGTATGCTACAGATCTTCTCAAAGAAACAGGCAATACAGCATGCAAACCAGCAAGTACTCCCATGGATCCGAATCTTATACTTGGAAAGGCAGAGGAGGATGCAGTAGTAGATAGAGAAATGTATCAACGCCTGGTAGGGAAACTCATTTACTCATCGCACACACGACCAGATATAGCATATGCTATAAGTGTGATTAGTCAGTTCATGCATAACCCAAAGAAAGTTCATCTGCAAGCAGCTCATAAAGTATTACATTATCTCAAAGGAACACCAAGGAAAGGTATTTTGTTTAAAAGGAATGGGGGATTGGTACTTAAAGCATACACTGATGCTGATTATGCTGGTTTAATTGTCGATAGAAGATCGACTTCAGGATATTACACCTTCCTTGGTGGGAACCTTGTGACATGGAGAAGTAAAAAACATGTAACTCGGTTAAGTGCAGAAGCGGAAGCCGAATTTTAGGCAATGGCTCAAGGTGTATGTGAACTACTTTGGTTGAAGATCATCCTTGAAGACTTGAAGATTAAATGGGACGGTACTATGAGGCTTTATTGCGATAACAAGTTTGCGATAAGTATAGCTCCCAATCCAGTACAACATGACTGAACCAAGCACATCGAAATCGATAGGCACTTTATCAAGGAGAAGCTGAAAAGTGGACTGATTTGTACTCCTTGTGTGTCGAAACATGGTCAACTTGCTGATATTCTTACCAAAGGGTTAAGCAGTTCAGTTTTTCAGACTATTGTATCCAAGTTGGGAATGGAGAATACCTATTCACCAGCTTGAGTGGAAGTGTGGAAAAATTGTATAATTAGGAGACTATTTTAGGAAATATATTGTAACAGATTGTATACTTAAAGTTAGGATGTAATTGGTCAAGATTTTGATAGGATTGGATAAGATTCTGATAAGATACTGCATGATTTATGGATATCTACCAGATTTGGATACTAGGTTTTTGTATATATATATAGCTAGTAGTGTTGTAACAAAAACACAAGAGGAATATACTTTAAGCTTAATTTCTGACAGTATAAGATCCTTGTCTAATTTAAGGGCCTATTATTTCTTCTCAAATTCTTTTCCTAGCTATTTTTCTATGTTCAGAACAGTACTCTGATTGAGTTTGTATTCCCAAAAAATAAGGTTTTTTAATCTCACCGCTCACCCAGCTTTCTTCAAAACTGACCGATGACCTCTCTGTGACAAATCTGACATCATCAACGCCACCACACGTCGCAACAAACTATCAATCTCCACCGCACGTGAGCTCCATGAGCTACCCTCTGGTCATTTTTTGCCTCGATTCTTGGTCCAACAATGTTGTCGACCCTTATACATCTTCCTTGTGTTGTCTAAACTCTGGTAGCCTTTCGAGAAATATGTCAGAAGCCTCTGTTTGTCTCTGAATTCCATCTGTTACTACTGTTGGTATGTTTTTTTGTTTGTCCTGAGTGATTCTAAAGATGATGGACAAAAAAGAGGTAATTATTTTGAGTTCTAATAATCCTTCACTTCAAATCAATCTCGTAAAACTTGATGGAACCAATTATCTTGCTTGGTCAAGATCTTGTTTGTTGTTCATCAAAGCTAGGGGATTACAAGGTTCCATTAATGGTGAAAGTAAGAGACTCGATGTCAATAATCCTGATTATAATCAATGGGAGTCCGAGAATTCTCTCGTGAAGTCTTAGCTCATTAATTCAATGAAATCAGAGATTGCTTGGACATATCTATTACTTGACACAACAACAAAGATATGGAAAGTTGTTTCTCTAACTTACTCTCAAATAGGTAATAGAGCCCAAATTTTTTGTCTTCATAATAAACTGCACATCATGAAGTAGGGAGATATAACTGTATCACAGTACTTTATGGAGTTACGTGGATTATGGCAAGAATTGGATTATTATTAGGACTTTCAAGCAGAATGCTCAAAAGATGCTGTTGAACGGTCTATTGAACATGTATATTAAAAATTATTGATAATATACATGTAAAACAAAATTATAATGTCCAAGTCAATAAACTTATTTTCAAATGATATTGGGAAAATATTCTTTGAAGAACGAAGATCATAATTCTATTAATCAATGTCATAGTTATATAGATAAGCCATATTCTAAATATAATAGTATTAGGCTTCAATAGACATCAGAGCACACAAAATTAAAGAGAGTAATTAATAAATCGAATTAGATCCTGTTCTTTTTTTTTTCCAGTTTGATTTTGATTTAAAATTTGATCGAATATAAGGAGTTTAAATAATTTTATTTTAATCAATTGACTCTACAGTCTTTTTTTTAAGGAGGAACTCGCAGCCGCTATCATTTGTATGAGTACTGGGTAAACCTCTGGATTGATGCAATGACCTACAAATCATGTCAATCGGGTACTCTGCACTAGGTAAGCACTGTATGACAGGCTCGATCAAGAGAGTGTAAATTAGGAGATTCTAACACAGGACTTTTTGGCCTCATGCCCCCCACTCCACCAACTTGACCACTCCTAGGGGGCTCTACAGTCATTAAATAAAGGGAAATATATTAAAAATATTTTATAATTTAAGAGACTAAAAAAATTATTTAACCTTTAGATTTTTTATTTTTTTGTAATTTTTAATTTTTAAAAAACTCTTTCTTTTAGAGTTTGACTAAAAAATAATAAAAAATACATGATACATAAATATTACATATGGATCAATCAAATATTATTTACACGACAATTTAGCTAACTCTTAAATTTGAACCAATTTAATTAAAATACACTCACATTAATAATTTATTATAATTATTTTAAATTAATAATTTAAGTTAAATTTAATTGGTTTATATCTAATTTAAATTTTAAGTTATACTACTATATCAATAACATTTGATTAACTCACATATAATGTGTGTATCATGTGAATTTTTTCATTATTAATCCAAATTTAAGAGAAGAGACTTTTCTAAAAAGTTAAAAATTATAAAATTATAAACAAAAGAAAAAAATTTAAATTTCTTAATTTATATAAAAGATTTATGTCTTCTATTCTCTAACTAAATGATATCACATTGTCTAAACTAGTTTAGGCCCATTTATAGGCCGAGGTCATAAAAGCCTATATGAGATCCTAACAAGAGTCATGACATGCTCAATTATTTCTTAACCTAGTGATGTTAGGCTCTTTAACTATTGTTGTAGCTCATCATTTGTATTCCATGCCCCATTATCCATATCTAGCTATTGATTATGGCACATAACTGTCATTGTTCACATATCATATGTTGTTTGTACCATTTAAATTGACTTTTTCAAATTTGAATTAATACAACATCAACAACATTTATTATCATTGATAAAAGTCTTAATTAATTTGAGGAGGTTTTGTAATATGTAATTTTATTCTTAATTAATAAAGAGGTTGTTTTTGATCGATTTACATGCCGAAAGAAAAATATATGCGTAATAATAATAATAATAATAATAATAATAATAATACAAATAAATAAATAAATGTGACATTCAAATTGATTTATCTAAGTGACTGAACCAACACAAAAAGACAAAATTGTCACGTCCAAGAATGGACAAAACTGTAATTTGACGGTGTACACAAGAGACGAATTTTGCGTCGGTTGACTTTTATTGCCTTATCAATTATCATTCAAGTGCCGTCACATGTTATCATTGTCATCACCATAATTGTTTCTGATTTCGTACAAAACTGGCCAGAAGGAGTTAATGGCTTGTGTTTCTAAGATTACTATGTCGGAGGTTGACTTTGGTTTTGGCTGTTTCAGAGGGGACTTGATCCTCAGTTCTTTTTTTTTTGTACCAATCTTGTGTCCTTTTATTTCAACTATTTATTTATGTGAGTAAATGAATGATTAAGGTGAAAAGGTATAGAATTGGTACAAAGAAAAGGCACCAGATGATTTCATTTGATTTCACAGGAAAAAAACGCAGGATATATCATCGAAAAAACTTGCAAGGTACTAGGACTAGGATAGACTTGTAAGTGGGGGATTGTCAAAAGAGGATTCGTACGTCCAAGTTGATATAGAAATAAGTGGACAGGCATGTCTTTGTGTCAAAGAGTTGGACCCCGTCATGCACGCAATTAGTCAATCGCAAATTCGCAATCCTTGCTTCTAAGCTTCAAAGTTCAAACTCTGCTTCACTTTACCCATCACGAGTCCTACACGACACTTCCTCTCATAATAACTCCAGACCTGAGTCTAAGCTGAGACGCCAATCACAAGTACAGACTACAGACATAGGTTAGATATTGCTTTGGAAATAGTTAATTATAATTGCATGAAACCGTTTAAAAAGTTGTTTAAATTAAATTTATATTATTAGTTTTTTTAGTTAAATTTATCTAATACGAGCTAATAATTGTGAGTTCTTCTAGTAATTTAGATAATATTATAGAAAGATCAAAGTAGGCCTCTATAGGGAACAGACCATGTATTGTTTGATTTGGTCCACGGTTAGGATAGTACAGACTATAGAAGTTATGGTGTCATCAAATTTTGAGCGGACGAAAGCTCCTATATAATTCGGTAATAAGTGTCAGAATATGGTAAGGGATCAGAGAGATCATCATATCTCTTAATCATCTCCTAGTCAACAGCAATAGATCAAGTTAGCACCTGTACAAGAGAAATTGTAGCAATCAGTGTAAATGAACTTTCCATGCATAACAATGTAATACAGTAAAATAGCATAGCACTGTAATACGATCATACGAATAAAAAATTATTCTTCCAAAGTTATGTGATGGTATCAGAGCAGTGTGATCGGTTCTAGGCCGATTAGTCATTCTGCATCATCATCTACCAGACTTACCTTAGAAAACCAGCCAGAAAAGCCAACTACAAATCATGTCCGACGATGAAACCACATCAGACATCACAAATGATGACTTGACCATCAGAATAGCCAATCTCCTGAAAAACGGCCTTAACACCAAAAGCCAGAAACAGACAATACCAGACAATCTATCCCTCAACGTAAAACTGAA
>JANIIA010000003.1:50532327-50562027 GCA_027478495.1 Erythroxylum alaternifolium | reverse complement strand
TAAAAAGCATAAATACATATATGCATAATATACATATGTTGTAAATATGAAAAATAAAATAAAAAAGTTTATAATTTTTAAATTTTAAAAAATAAAACAACAATTTTTAAATTTATTTTAAAAAATTGTCATTTTAAATTTTCGGGCCAAAACGGCCCGCGGGCAGGCTAGGCAGCCCGAGCCATGAGCCTCTCTGTGGGCTGCCACATCGTCGGGCCATTTTGGCCCACGAGCCGACCCGGCCCATTGAAATCCCTACCTGTTATCATTCATTCGAAATACATGAGCTCATAGATCAGGAGGACTTTATTCTAGGTTGTAATGAGGCTGGGTTCAAAGGTAAGGTAAAACTGGCGAAGGTTAATCACAAACATTCATAAAGTATCAAGTAAAAGCGACAATCAATTACAAATTTCGAGATAAACATATGAATACAATGGAACAACTACTCATTACTAACTAATGCTAATATGCTTTATTATTTTTAATTTTTTTTACTTTTTCATATATATATATATAATTTTCATTTAGTTTTCTATTTTTTCTCTTTTTTTTCTTTCTTTTCTTTTTTTCTTTTTGAATAAAACAACAATAGTAGCATATATCAACAAAACAACAGTAGAAATACCTCTAAAAATACCTCAAAATACAATACAAAACAAAAGTCCCTAAATTATCGACATTAAATGCTCACTTTGTAGTTCATTAAACTTGTGATAGGGTAAGGCTAACAGGTTTTTAGATTTCAATGTAAGGTGATTAATTAAAAAAAACAAGGTTAAAGGCTCAAAGGGGTTTGCAAGGGAAAATTTTACTCGGTGGGTCATTTAAGCTAAGGGGTTTAAAACAAGGAATACCTAATCATTTCCATAACCCATGTAATTAAACAAATTCAATCTGGTTCAATGCAAGTTATAAAGGCTAACCTAATTAGAGGAACATCACACAATATAAGAAATAAAATGACATAAAGATGATGTCATTAAGGCTCAAATTCACTCACAGGTTTAATTCAAGAGTTCACCTTAATTCCACATATTACCTAATCACTCAAATGTTAAACTTTGACTAAGTGTATAAGATCAGTTATTGCAATTAATCAGCATGGTTCACCTTAGACTCATATAGTCCAGTTTAATTTCGTGCATACCCTCAATCTCAGCCAAACTAATATGACAAAGGTTCATGGCTCAACATATGACACAAGCATGCAAAGAACAAAAAAAATTTAAAGAAAAGAGAATCAAAGAAAGGCAAGACCACATAGTCATTCACATGTATTTTGATTCCCCCACACCAAACTAACATTGTCCTCAATGTTATAACATAAGAATAAAGAAGCAAAAATATAAAGGGAGAGAGAAAAGAATGCTTCTCTATTTTTGTAAATCCAAAATCACGGTGTTGGTGGGTGAGGAGGTTGGAACCGTTGATCTGCCCAATATGCCATTAAATTTTGTTCCATTCTATGCATCCGATGTTCAAGTGAGGCTAAGCAAGTGTCCAAATTGGGTTGGGGGTTTGGTGGCTCTGCGGTGCATCAGTTGCAACCCGAATTTTTGTGGCTGGGCGTGGGTTGAAAGGAGTAGCTGGTCCAGGATTGGTGAAGGATATTCTTCCGCGACTCACGTCGATAATGCCCATCCTGCATAAACATTCCAAATCCAAAGGTTTTATGGCACAAGCCACCATCATATCAGTATTATCAAGGTCTAATACATTCAAATTAACAGCCAACTGAGTGATATATGACCCTAGTATCAATGGTTTGGATTTTTTGTTTAATACATATTAAAATTGAGTAAAAAACCAAAAACTCAAATTAACAGGAATACATCTATCCATACACCATAAGAAATAAAATTCAACTTTAAAAAGGGTACCCAGAGAATCCCTACATCCTGAAAAATTGTACGCTAAGAGTCTGTGAATGATTTTGAAGACAAGATTTTTTAAATATGAACTCTTAGATGTACTAAAGCTATACTGATGAGGGTCAACAGACCACTGACTCCATAGTTCAGATGCATTAAAGTCACTATGATAATTATAGCAAGAGCTTAAAAATGGTTCATTCTTTACATCATCAGTAGAAGTAAAACTCATAGCCACATTAAACTCAGCAACAGATAATGCAATCTCCTTACCCATAAGCCTAAATTCAACAACCCCTTCAGTGAGCAAGTCAAATTCTTCATGGGAATTAAACTGAAGTGTTCTATAGAATTCTCTTGTTAATTTAACAAATACAGGGCAATTAATTCTAGCAAACATCCTCCAGCAAATTACTTCCATCATGTGTTCAAAGGAACCATGAATTTCTAAAGCTTGAACAATATTAGGAAGAACATACTTACAGGGGTAAATTATTCGTTCACTGAGTTTTTGAAATTTTTCATCGTCTCCTGGAAGTATAAATGAAGTGCATACTCCACTACTGGAGTTCAATTTGCTATGGTGTTCGACTTGTTTCCACTTGGATGGGCCTAGTGGTGATTCAGATATTGAAGGTTCTGCTGGTTGTGATGTTGCAGCCGATGTTGATGGAGTTGTAGTGTTCAATTGGGTTGGGGCTGTTGTTGTATTTGTAATGGAATATGCTACCCTTCTTGAATCACTCTTTTTCTTTAGCATTAAGGCAATTTTGATGAACACACAGACTTGGAATTGAAAGAAAGAAGACAAAACCACAAAAGATTGCTTTGGTAATGGAAGATTTGCGGTAAATAAGGCTGGGTGAAGTTTTGATGAAGAGGATATAACGGGTGTGGGTTTTCAATGAGAAGAGAAGAATACAATGCTTTTTGTATGGGTATTCAAGAAATTGCAAGATGAGTAAATGTGGGAGGAAAAATTCATGAAAGGAGGGAAAAGTGTATTTGGGGGGAACTAAATTAGTAACTGAAATAAAGCAACTAAACAAAATAAAAATGAAAACTATTAAGAATAAATAAAACTGAAAATGGAGCCTGAAATTTTTAGATTGCCCTCAAATGTGCTTGTTTAAAGTTGTTAGCTGGATGTGCGCTTCGACTTACCTGATTAGAGATGGGTTAAGATTACCAACTCTGTCTCTTCCACATGCTCGACTTTATAGTGTTCATAATATGGCTTCAAACGGTGTCTATTAGCTTTAAATACCTTGGATGTATCTAAACGTTGAATTTCTACTGCGCCATGAGAAAAAACGTTAGTAACAATAAATGGTTCAATTCAACGAGATCGTAATTTTCCTAGAAGTAACTTAAGCTTTGAATGATAAAGAAGAACTTTTTGTCCTATCGAAAATTGTTTCCGAGAAATAAATTTATCATGAAAAGCTTTTATTTTTTCCTTATAAATTTTGGCACTTTCATATGCTTCATTACGAATCTCTTCTAACTCTTGCAATTGCAATTTACAACTATTACTAACCTCTACCTGGTCCATATTCAACTACTTCATAGCCCAATAAGCCCTATATTCTATCTCCACAGGTAAATGACAAGGCTTATCGAAAACTAACCTGTATGGTGGCATTCTTATTGGAGTTTTGTAAGCAGTCTGATACGCCCACAAGGCATTATCCAATCGTAGACTCCAGTCCTTTCTGTTTGGATTCACCAATTTTTCCAAGATTAATTTAATTTCTCGATTGGAGACCTCGGCTTGCCTACTTGTCTGCGGATGATAGGTTGTAGAAATTCGGTGTGTGACACCACATCTTTTCATCAAAGCCTCAAAAATCTTGTTGCAAAAATGAGTCCCTCGATCACTAATGATAACGCGAGGGATTCCAAACCTAAAAAAATGTTAGATTTAACAAAATCTATAACAATTTTAGCATCGTCAGACAAAGTAGCCTTAGCTTCAACCCATTTCGAAATGTAGTCCATAGCAAGCAGAATATAATTCTTACCAAAAGAAGAAGGAAAAGGACCCATAAAGTCTATTCTCCAGACATCAAAAATCTCACATACCAGAATGTTAGTAAGTGACATTTGATCTCTCGATCCCAAGATACCTGTTCTTTTACAACGATCACAAGATTTGTAAAATATATAAGAATCATAAAATAACTTAGGCCAAAATAAACCACATTTAAGAATTTTTCAAGCTATTCTTTAGGACCAAAGTGTTCCCCACACACGGATGAATGAAAAAAATTTAATATCGAAGGAATTTCATCATCTGTAACACATCTTCTAACAATCTGATCGGCCTAAAACTTCTAAAGATGAGGTTCATCTCAAATGCAATATTTAGCCTCTCGCTTAATTTTATCATTTTCAGTTCTAGATAAATCATAAGATAAGGACTTAGTTACTAAGAAATTAACTATGTCAGCATACCACGGAATTACCTGTTAAATTTCGAAGAGACTTTCATCCAAAAATTTGTCTTGGATGACATCCGATGGATTGGTTGGAATGATATTGCTAAGATGATCGGCCACTAAATTTTCATCTCCTTTCTTGTCACATATCTCCAAATTGAATTCTTGTAGAAGTAAAATCTATCGAATCAATCTTGGCTTTGCTTCTTTCTTATTCACCAAGTATTTTAAAGTTAAAATCTATCGAATCAATCTCGGCTTTGCTTCTTTCTTATTCACCAAGTATTTTAGAGCTACATGGTCTGAATAAATGATCACCTTCGTGCCCCATAAGTAGGACCTAAACTTTTCCAACCCAAAAACTACAGCCAAAAATCTTTCTCCATTGTGGAATAATTTTTTTGAGCATCGTTAATTGTGATGGAAGCGTAATAGATAACATGAGATACCTTATTTACTTTTTGCCCCAGTACGACTCCAATTGTGTAGTCTGAAGCATCGCACATTAGCTCGAATGGAATATTCCATTTTGGTGGTTGAATAATCAGAGCCATAGTGAGTCGTTCCTTGAGTTCATCGAATGCAATCTTGTATGGCTCATCAAAATCAAACTTTACATCTTTTTAGAGGATTCTACACATGGGTTGCGCAAATCTTGAAAAATCCTTGAACATCGCCAATAGAATCTTGCATGACTAAGAAAAGAATGAACTTTCTACAAAGTCACGGGGTAAGATAAAGATAAAAAAAACGTCTATCTTAGCCTTGTCGACTTCAATTCCTTTAGAAGAAACCTCATGACCCAAAATTATGCCTTGATCAATCATGAAATGACATTTTTGTAATTTAAAACTAAATTAGTCTTAATGCAACATTTAAGCACCTTTTCAAGGTTGATAATGCATATTTCAAAAGACTCTCCATAAACCGTGAAATCATCCATAAAAACTTCCATACAATTTTCCACAAGGTTGAAGAAAATACTTACCATACACCTTTGAAATGTCACTGGTATGTTACACAACCCAAATGGATTTTTTCCGTAAGCAAAGGTGCTGAATAGACACGTGAAGGTTGTTTTCTCCTAGTCCTTAGGTGCAAGCAAAATCTGGTGATATCCTGAATAACCATCTAAACAGTAATAATGAGATTTACCTGCAAGTCTTTCAAGCATTTGATCAATAAACAAAAGCCGAAAATGATCTTTTCTAGTAAACAAATTTACCTTCCTATAATCTATGCAAACTCGCCATCCATTTTGATCGTGGGTAGGTATTAACTCACCATCACTATTTTCTATCACAGTTACCCCAGTTTTCTTCAGAACTACCTAGACCGGACTTACCCAATTGCTATCCGAAATTGGATAAATGATTGCTGAGTCAAGAAGCTTCAAAATTTCCTTTTTCACTACTTCCATCATGGGTGGGTTTAACTGACGTTGGGGTTGCCTCACCTCTTTCGCTTCATCTTCCATTAATATCCGATGCATGCAAATTGTAGGACTAATACCTTTTAAATCTGCCACTGTCTAACTGAGAGCTTTTGTGTGCTCCTTTAACATTTGAACCAATTATTGTTCCTGCAAAAGAGTAAGTTTATTAGAAATTATAACAAGTAACGTGTCTTTCTCACCCAAAAAGATGTGTTTTAAATGGCTAGGCAAACTCTTCAACGCGACCGTTAGTGGCTGGACCAGGGACGGCAACAGCTTGGTCCTGTTTCTGGACAACTCTACATGCGACAGTTCCTTTATCACTTGCTTGGTTTTCTCCAAATGACTAAACACTTCAAGACCGTTGTTGGGTAGTAACGAATCTTTAATGTTTTGCCAGTGTGATGCATCTTCCAACTCCAAAAGTGTGTCAAGTGTATCCTTTCCACTCAATAATGAATTTTCCTGTACCCATATGTCAATAAAATCCACAGAAATAATAGGTTATTCATCATTCGAAATTTTCATGGCATTGTACATATTGAATTTAATTAGTTCACCATCAATTTCTATGGTTAATGATCCATCATGAACATCAATTTTCATTCTTGTAGTTCTTAAGAATGGTCTTCCAAACAAATTCGCAGTTGAAGAAGATACATTATCACTCACCATCTGTAAAATATAAAAGTCAGCTAGAAAAAGGATATCCCGCACTTGAACTGAAATATCCTCTAACACATCCTTTGGATAAGCATTTGAACGATCTGCTAATTGAATCACTACATTAGTTTCTTTGAGAGGTCCCACGTTTAAAGACTTATAAACATCATAAGGTATAACATTTATAGAAGCACCAAAATCCAACATAGCTTTTTCAATTTTCAATCACCAATTTTATAAAAGATGGTGAACATACCTGGGTCTTGACACTTAGGTGGAAGCTTTTTCTTCTGCAAAATAGCTGAAACATTGTCCCCCAATTGCACTTTCTCATCAAATTTCAATTTTTGTTTTGAAGTGCAAAGTTCCTTAAGAAATTTAGCATAACGTGGGATCTATTTTATTGCATCAAGTAAAAAAATATTTACTTGGACTTTCCTGAAAGTATCCCATATTTCCTTCTTTTGCTCCTCCTTCTTTACTTTGGTGAATCGACTAGGAAAAGGGGGCTGCACAACCATATTTTTCTGACTGGTCTATACTATTTCTTGTTGTTCGGCTGCCTCCTTTGTTGCTTCTTCCTTAATTTCTCTATTGGAGATTTTCGGTGGTGGTTCCTTTAATTTCTTTCCACTCTGCAACATGATAGCCTTAACACTATGTTTAGAGTTGATTTTCGATTGTGCTAGAAAATTTTCAGAATTTTGTGCCTCCAATCTATTAATGGCAATTGCCATTTGACTCATTTGATTTTTAAGGTTTCAGATACTAACTTGAGTATCTCGGATACCAGCTTGAGTATCCTGCTGAAACATCAAGGTGTTAGTGGCCAAAGATTGAACTATATCTTCCAAGGAAGACTTACCTTCGGGATTGGATGTCATTTGTTAAGGTTGTTTAGGCACATGTGGTTGTCTAAATTACTGGAAATTTATTGTATTTTGCTGTCTTTGTGGGTTCCCATAACGTAAATTCGAATGATCACGCCAATACTGATTGTAGGTATTGAAAAATGGGTCATATTTTCTCTGACTTGGTTCAGTAAAACCTCCTACGACATTCACATGTTCTACATTTTCTTCCTACAAAATAGGACATACATCAGTGGGGTGTCCTAACATTGAACATATTCCACGTACCTTTGCTTCTTCTTTCTTGGTAACCGCAAGTTATCGCACTAAAGATGTAAGATCATCCAATCTTTTCTCCAATGCTATCACATTCACTTCATTGACGTATTTTGAGCTATGGCCAGAACGGATCTCGAATTGTTGTGTATTGGAAGCCGTATTCGCTATTAAGTCCCTTATGTTTGTCGGTTTTTTATCAACTAAAGTTTCGCCACTTGCAACATCGATCATACCCCTATCCATGAGCAAAAGACCTTCATAAAAGTATTTAATCAACAACTAGTCGGTTATTTGGTGATGGGGATAGCTAGCACAAAGTTTCTTGAATCTTTCCCAATATTCGTAAAGAGTCTCCCTCGTGTGTTGTCAGCTGCCACAAATCTCCTTCCGTATGTTGGCAGCTCTCGACACTAGAAAATATTTCTCAAAGAAAAGTTTCTTCATTTCAGCCCATGTTTGCACATTTTCTCTAGCTGAGTAGTATAACCAATCTTGAGCATCGTCCTTAAGAGAAAAGGGAAAAGCTGTTAGTTTGATTTTCTCTTTCGTCACATTTGTTGGCTTCATTCCCATACAAATCACGTCGAACTCCTTCAAATGTTTGTAAGGATCCTCTCCCGATAAAACCCTGAAAATAGGCAATAAATAGATCAATCCAGATTTTAATTCAAAAGTGTTGTTGTCTCCTAAATTGGAAAAGTTGATGTAGTGGGGTTGTTGAACGTCCGTGGGCGCGGCTAGTTCCTGAAGAGTGTGATTCGCAGCTATTCTTTCCAATTTCTGCGCTTGTTTATGTTGTTTCGTCTGTTTTCGTATTCTCTTGGTTATCTTCTCGATCTCTGAATCAAATTGCAGTTAAGTTGTCTTGTCTACTCGTGTAACATACATAAATCGTTAAGAAGTTCCCTGGCAATGATGCCAAAATTTGGTACCGTTGTCGCCTGCAACCAAATTAATACCAACTCTAGCAATAAAGGAAAATGTAGTTAGTGAAGAGTTGAGATCGTTTCCACGAGGAACTTTAATAGAAATTGTTATACGAGTTGAAACTAAAACAAAGTGGGGAGGGGGTTTGATTAACGTAAAGTAAGAGAAATTAAAATTGGTTGAAATTGAAAATTAACAAAAATATTCAAATCTCAATATTCAGTGAACAAACCTTGGTTTCAGGTTACCAACGTTATCAAACTAATATGGATCCTCGATATAAAACTCAGTCCATTAACAAATATCCATTAGGGGTTGTTTTCTGTTAAGATTAAATAAATAGAAACATGTATTCTAAACATTCTTATTAATCAACAACCTAGATACGATCTTAAGTTTAATTGATTAATAGCTTTAAGAACTAAGAAACCAATGAAAAAGACAACACATGTATGACATGTATTTAATCTTGTTAAGCGTCTTCTTAGAATTTCCATCCTATCAATCTAGCTATAAATTAAACAAATTAATTCCTAGTTACGCACCCTAAAAATCAATCAATTTAATCATGAAAAACAATTTAGAAGACACTTAATATTCATTAATGAAAGAAACTTTATTTAGAATCTCACCGTACTAGATGATAACCCGGTTCCCTTCAACCAAGAAAAAAAGTTTAGCTATTCATAACAAAAGTACGAGCAAATAGAATAATAACAAAAGATAAAGTCTCTATCTCTGGTCCTTTATGAAAAATACAAAAATTCTAGCCTAAAACAAGAAAAATCTGACAAGAAACTATCTGCTGAAAACATGAAACACAGCAGCTAAGGTTCTACGTAAACAATAATTTTGTGAATAGCAAATGTCTTTTATGCTTTTTGATCTCCTCCCTCCTTCATCTAATCATGATCTTCGGTAGATATATCTTCTATATCTTCAGGTCGTAAATTCATATCAATAAGGTAACATTTGATAGGAATTGAAACAGCTGCGCTGACCCATCAAAGTGTTGATGGTGATTACCAAGCTAAGTGGGTAGGTTTATGGCGTCTGGTAACATTCATGCATTATCAGGATCAGCTCACACGTCGCAAATCAAGAAAAGAAAGATCCGAACCTAAAACCCAACCCAAGCTTTGACTGTATTATATGTATCATCCCATTTTCAATCATTCACAAGAAAACAAGTAAACTTGCCCGTTAAAGAAGTAAACTTGCCCCCTGCAACCTTTTTATAAGGATTTCTAGATATTTTTAGCTTAAATTTAAACATAGTCATTCAATTCCAATTTATTGCAACCCAAAACCTATTAACTTGTCAACATTTAGTTAACAATAATAATTACAAATCATAAATCAATTTTGCAGCAAGTAAAAATTAATGATTTAAAAAATTCAATCGATTTGATCAGTTTAATTGTTTAACTTTTCAATTCGATTTTTAACTTTTTAATTTGATTTATTTTAATAACTCGTTGTTAAAAAGTGATCAATTTATTGATTAATTGATCAATTTTTGTAAATTAGTAAATTCTTATAAACTAAAATAAATAAATTAATATTTATTTAATAAAGATATTTTTGAATGGTTTGAATAAAAAATATTTGTATTTATATTAAACTGCAATATATTTATAGCTGGTGATTAATTTTAAAGAAGAAGAAGATAATACAAGCTTAACTGAAGGTTGCAAGCTGAATTAATGTCAAGATTGGCCTGATTTTTTAGGGCAAGCCGTCTAATATCTGGCAATCCTATTATGAGTTTATGGATGGACCGATTCCAGAGTCACATCAAAGACGACACCGCATTGTTGGTTAGGCGATGAACTCAATGAATAAAAACTTAATCGAAGAAACGACAAAATATAATAGTAATTTAGTGTAGGATTAGATTTTTTTTTAATTTAGTTTGAAAATTGGTGGGCAAATTGAGATTGAGATTCCGGCGAAGCACTCATAGTCATTTCATCTTTTCCCCAAAAATTATCAGAGAAAATTAAAAAAAATTTACAATCCAACCACCTTGACATTACAAAAGTCTATCATCTTTATCCTAATCTACTTCTTTATTCTCTTTTCTTTTTCATGTTGACTCGAAGACCAACCCAGCGGCCATGTTCTCCTGCATCGCCGGTTGTGTATGACGGTGCTCCCCTTCGTAAGTCACAATCAGCATCGCCGGATCGTCTGTGGCCCGCTCCACGTGTTTCCTCGCTGGGCACCCTCTCACAATGCTACACTTATAATATCCCCTGCAATAATACATAGGATCCCAATTTACAACACGAACGAAACCGAATATATATTTGTTTGAACGGTTACAAAAAGCAGGATCATGATGGTTTACCTTGGATATGGTGACCCCTTGATCGGCTTCTGACCGTATTTCCTCCACGAGTACTCGTCCGGTGGAATATCGGCGATTTTCGAACTAATCGCCGGGACTCGAATCGATTTCTTTACCCTATTTTTCCTGGATCAATGAAATAAAAGCCCTATAAACCGTCGATTCCGACAAGTAGAGTCCGTGCTTTTACTAGCTGTCATTTGGTTAAGTTTCGTGAAAGACAAAACTGTTGCCTTAATTACAAACTTCTGAAAATAATGATTTTCATATCAGACGACCAAAACTCGTTGACTTCTAGCCGACCCATACGTTATGAACAATGAAACACCGAGACAACTCAGATAACTTGCCCTAATCTCGACCATTTCTTTATTCGCTCCCCAAAAGGTTTAACTACAGAAGTGAATCAGACAGATAGAATGTTTGATTTACGTAACGAGTCAACTCAGTGTAGATTAGATAAACGAACTAAAGACTACCAAAGTGGTCCGAGTGTTGGGAGTTACCTTCTTTTTGAGCAATGACACTTGCCGCTAGCTGAGCCGGAAAACTTGCCGGAGACGTTATCGGAGTGGTCGTGCTCGTGACATCTTTTCTTACTGTAAGGTGTCGACGAGAGTGGTGGTTTCCCGGCAGAAACCGCCGGCGTCAAGAAGATTGACGACCCTTGCTTACCATTTGAGACGCTGCCGTCTCCAGTAATCGCCGAGGACATGAACGATGAGTTTGACGACACGCTGAAGCTATCCTTTGTAAACTCAAGCTCAGAACTCTTCGCGTTTGAGCCAAAAATGCTAGGTTTCGTGAAGTCAAGAGTCACAGTATGAGGCTGTGACTGGACAAAGCTTGAAGGGACTGTCATCTGAACTTGAGGGGCCGCCACCGTTTGGATGATCGAGGGCTGATGCACGGTCGCCGGAGCAGTGACCTGTGCCGGAGTTACTGTTACAGGGTGAGAGCGAGGGGTAGAGAGAGACGGTTGCGATGACAAGGGAGGCGACGAGGATGACGACGGTTGAACCGGGCCTCGTCTAAATCGGGCGTGACCGGTCCGGTTCAGGAGAGATATTACTTTTCTGAACTTGGACACAGTAACGTCTGTGAGGTCGGAGCAGTCAAGGTTGTTGGATCGTTGAGACATGACGCGGATTAGATGTTCCATGCTCTTCAAGCCTTGGGATGCAGCCTCTTGTATAGCCATCTGATCTTCAACCTTGGAGAAGCTCACAAGATCCACGGCCATTGTTGAAACGATGAAACTAGAAAATACAAGTCAATTAAGCATATCAGAGCCGAGAACCCTCTGAGATCTCTAAAGACTTAAGCGGAGAAGATGGTAGTAAGGGGACAAAGGACGCAGAGTTGGGATGATATAGGCGGGGAAGTGACCGGATGACCGGGTGACACAGAAGTTGAAGTCAAAGAATGCTTACAATCGGACGGACAAGATGAGTTTGAAAGTTTCAAAATTACGACAGTTGGATGTGGAATAAAAAAAAGTTTCGGGCAAAGACCAAAAGAAAAGAAAGTGGTGGGGCCTCCATTGAAAAAAAAAGGATTGGTCTCTTTATTTTTTGAGGTTTGAAAAAGTTAATTTGACAATACTAGAAGAACTTGTGAGAAAACCTGCGCTGGCTCTTGATAGTGGTATCTTTTTTACGTTAATTTGATTTTTTTTTAGAAGTGAATTTTTTTAATTTGTTACATTGTGCTTAGTAATACATCTTTGAGACTTTGTCTTATTTTCCTTAATAATCTACAGATAATTTGCATTTTATTCAGGTTTTAGTAATAATGATTACAAAATTTAACTAATTTGATTGATTTAAATATTTTGAATTATTTAACTTTTCAGTTTTGATTTTCAACTTTTCGGTTTAATTTAATTTAATAAATCTGATTGTTAAAAATCATTCAATTTATTAATTAATTAGTTAATTTTTATAAACTAAAAAGTTTTTATAAACTAAAATAAATTAATTAATTTTTATTTAACAATATCTTTTCAATTAAACTTCAAATTTTTCGATAGATAAAACAATCTCTTTCAATAAATTTTATTTAATCTTTATCCGATTTTATAACGATCTAATACCGGTTGAATTTTTTAAACCTTAAACTTTTTGACATATCGATTTAACTCTCAATCACGTTTTTAAAACATTAGGTTTTAGTTAGATCTTCAATTACTTGAAGTTGGATGGAGGTCCAATTTTGTCACACTAAAATGTCACCTAAAGCTTCTTTTGGTAAATGTATATTTTTGCTTAATTAGAGATTATATCATATAGTAAGGAAGTAAAAAAGGGGAAAGTCTACCTTGTAAATTAAACATTTGGTTCATACATCAATGGACATCTGGGGACTCCACATTCCACAATTGAAATAATTAGTTGGGAGCGTTTCTTCAATTATCATTATCCTTAAAAGTGAAAAGGATGGTTACTGACCATAATACATGACCAACACAACATAGTTTTCAAATGTTCACCTAGCAATACTTGGTAAAAGAAGAAATCACTTAAATTCCAAACCTAATCACTAACATTGTGATTTTCTTATTAATTTGATTGACTTTCACCAAAGTAGTGGGTATAGAAGCTCAGTCAATGTTCAACCCTAGTCTCCTATTACAAGAGAACTAACATTTTTACTAGTTAAAAGTAAGACATCAGCATGATTTTTTCTTAATTGTTGTTGTCATTGTTGTAAGCCTATTATTACTAAATAAACAATTATGATGTCTCTCTAAATAAACCAAAGAAACACAATATTTATATTATACCTAACCAAAGTTGGTGTCATCAAAATCCAGAAGCAAGTGAAAAACATACAATTAAAATTGCGAAGAAGAGCTGACCATAAGTGGAGTTCACGTGGGAAATGGGCTTCTTTCCTTTGGTTTTATTTTATTAATGTTGACCAACCTATTCATGTCTTTGGTAACCGGTCGCTGCCTGTAAAGATGCTCTGAATCGTTCGATAGTACCACCCTAATCCAACGGTCCACATACAATGAAGAGAGTTGACCAAAAGCTTTTATGTATCCTCGGAAACGTCAACGTAGAAGAAGGATTATTATTAAAATACCGCCACGTGTTTTGAGTCTTTTTTACTTTGGATTTTTAAGCACTTATCAGACGGCACAGTTTTGTCAATCACATCGCAAGTACTGAATTTTCATTATTTTTAATTTTATATGGTCCTTTAATTGAATACAAGAAAACTGTTCTACAGTTTTTGTTTTTCGTTCCATTTTAGAGATTAAAGAAAAAGAACACGTTCTAGTTTTCATTTTAAAGTGATACTTGACATTATTGACCTACTTTGGAAAATGATTTATTTTGTAGCCTCACGTTTTGCTTTTGCTACAACAGAAATATACATGGGTGCAGTGGAAGAAGTCACCGGGGTAGATCATTGGGTAACGTTAACGTGGGGTTGACTGACCAGGTGATACGGGACTGGCTGCCCCATCCATGTAGGCTTAGTTTTCTTGGTTTGGTTAACCGGACTAGATCTTTAGGTTAGTTAGGTTTACTTTAAAAAAAAAAAAAACTAACAGAGGTTGGTCCGAGTGATAAGCAGCTCGGTTCTACTTAAGCAGGGTTTCGAGTTTGAGTCTTGTGAATACAACTATCCCCTTTGAGAGACTCAACCACCAAAGTCAGGTGCACAATGCAAAAAAAAGACCCACGCATGCAGGAACGATCAAAGAGTCGGGCTCAAGTTAATAAGTTAAGTTTGAATTAGTTGGACTTCAAGTTTGGTTTTCTTACCTTTGCTCGAAATTTAACGAATAAAAGCAAAACAACGTCGTTTTATATTTAAATAATAATAATTCTGCCTGAGTCGGGCTAGACTTACTGTCATCCCTATGCACATGATGAACATATGAAAGTTGCTAATCCTTAACCTTGACACAACAACTAATACTAATTTACCAGATAGTTTACTTTGAATCTTAACATTTATAACATGATATAGGATAAACTTTAACATTTTGAAATATTCAAATTAAACCTTGACGTTTTTAAAATATACCTTAAGTGAATGAAAAATTTAACAAGTTAATTCTCCGTCAATTAAACATCAAGTCAATATTTACATGACATTATTTTTTATTTTTTAAATAAAATAAGAGAGACTTGTTGTTTAAAATATATAAATATAGCTTTCGTTATCACGTGATAACTGAGATATATTGTTTGAAATATATAAACAATAATTCCGTATCATGTAGCTTGGGATCTACTTTTAATTAATTTTAAAAAATTAATTTTTGAAACATTTAACTAATAGGGAATTGATCCGTCAAATTTTTATCTATTTAAAGTCTATTTAAATGTTTTGAAATCATTTCAAGTTGTATTTTGTTATAAATTTTAATGTTCGAAATTTACTTTTGGCCTACCTATACAATATAAGTTTCAAACGGCATCGTTTGTTTTAATTTTTGTTCTGTATTCATGTGTCGTTAAACAAATTAGGTGTCATAAAAATCTCGCACGAAGGAATCGAATATTGCTAAGTGTTGACTTTGTTTCTTAAAAAAAATATGGTGGAGATAGGGATTTAATATAATTAATTCAATTATATAGAAAATAATAATAATTAGACTCATCAGAACTGACGTGCACACTTTTATTTTAAATTGGAACGCACGAGTCCTCGTGGAACAAGTTGAGTTATATATATATATAAGAAGTCATACTATTTTGTCTTTCCTCTAGGTTATATGATGGAGGGGTTGGCGCTCAAACGGAATAAGAAAATGTCATGGGTATTTTTGTTATTAGAAATTTAACCATTTACCAATTTTTAGTTTAATCATTCAATCGTAAAAATTTTAAATTGTTTGATTTTTAAAATTCACCTTCGATTTATTTTAATAACTTTTATTATTAAAAATTGATCAGTTTATCAAAATTTTAGTAAATTAATAAACTCTTATAAATTAAAATAATTTAATTAATTTTCATTTAACAATTTTTCAATTAAACTTCAAAATATTTGATAGACAAGGACATTCTCTTCCAATCATATTCTAAATTTTTTAATTTTATTCAATCTTTAACTAATTTAATGACATTTTAATACCGTTTAAGCCTTTTAAACCTTAAATTTCTTATCTCACCGGTTTAACTTCCGGTCCAGTTTTAAAACATTTTGCAAAATTTTTTCTGTAATATTAATCAAATTATATTAAAATTTTGTACTTAAGATTCTATTTAATTGCCTTTAAAATAAATTTTTATTATAAAATACACTCACATGAAATAATATAAATTTTATGAGAAAATTCCAAAGTCTTAATTTAAAGATTGAAATCGATATTTTTATATTAAAAATTATTTTAAGATGAAATTTACAAATTTATTACTTAATTTTTATTCATTAATTCATTAAATTATTTATTTTAAGATATTATATGTTATGAAGGAAAACATATAGGAGTGATGACTGTTGGGTAAGAATACCTATTTGATTCAAATAATTGCCTAAATGAAAATAAAGATTCAAATCACCTATACCCAAATAATTTGTACTCCTTAAATGGTTAGATTATACAGAAAATAGGAAATACATGTTATTTGAGTACAAGTGATTTAAGTCTCCAAGACAGAAGCAAGCTATGAATTGTGGTTGTAAATTGTCACGCAAGTGAATGGCCATTAAGAGGTTCTAGAGATTGACATCGACTTAAAACCGAGACTTTAATTGATTTAGCAGAAAGTCAGAAGAGATGCCACATTCAGATTCACTTGTGCTTAAATTATTCTTTCTTCTTTAATTTTGGTCCAAGTACCTTATAAAAGCAAAAACCCATTTGGAATATATGATTCACGCTCATGTATCTAGAAGATTAGTGTTAAACTAGTCATCAGTATTGACTTTCTACATTTGACTTTTCTCAATTCCATATATAATATCAAAGAACATGACCAAACCCATTATTATTTCCCCCTATTAAACGACACTACCTAGGATTTGCTTTGCTGGATTCGATTCCCTGTTCACGACATTTTGAAACATTATCACATATCAATTCTTATTCTTTGTGCCTACCTTTTATAAACATATTATTAGCTGTGTATTGACTTGTTTATCACTGGCAACTTTGTGCTACACCATTAATGTTCATAGTGGTTACTTTAGACATGGCATAAAGTAATGACTAATTGGCTCTTATTATGTAATATAAAACAAGATTAGGTTGACTAAAAGGCGTGATTAGAGGGAATGAAATCGCTTAGAGATTGTCTTCGTGATCTTGATAGATCTTAACGAATCACTGGCCAGAGCATTGTATCTGCTCATTAAAGGGTTGTTCTTATTGACCGCAAACAAAGTCTTGTTTGCTTGCGAGGGTTGTCTTTTGCCTTGCAAACTCTTGGTAGATAGATGACTTTTGAGCAATGGAGTACACGAATCAATGTATCTGCCCATGCACAATGGCCTACAGGAGACTGATATCACCTTCGGTAAAACTATTGACCTAATCGGTTTTATCAGGATTGAACTTGTACTACTTTTTAACTCATAAATGACTTAAAATTCTCTGTTAAAATGTGTTTTGCTTGTTGATCTTGGGTCGAGCCGGCTCAATTAGAATTGTTTTGACTTTCCCAACTTAGCATAATTAGTAAGAAATAAATTTATTATATTAATAATTTGGGGAAAATGGTATAAATTAAGAAAAAAATGCTTAACCTGTGATATTATATGCAAGGTGTACAAAAGAATTAGACCTTGGCTTTATTCGGGAAATGATTAATCAACTATTTCTTGGTGAATCTGAGAGGTATTTAGATGGTCAATTAGCTGATAATTATGTTTAGTAATCAGCTGATTGAGTTGAAGGATTAAACCCAAATCGTTGTTTTTGAAAATACTCATATGAGGAACATTTTGTTACAACGATTGAGAAATTAAGGGACGAAAAGACGGTTGTATTTAAAAGTTATTACAAATTATTCAAGCTGTCATTTTTATTATTATTGTTGTTATTATCATGTGGTCTATGTTTTTTATTAGAGTTATGAACGTAATTTTTGTGATAAATATCTAAAATTTATATTAGAATATTCAAAGAAATACAAAAATATAATTCTCATGTTCTTATAATTTTTTTAAATCATGCCGTTATAAGTCGTTTTATATATAAATAATTAGTTTTACTAAATATTTTTAAATATACTAATAATATTATTCGCTGGTCAAATCAGTTGATATAATCTATTGTTAGCTTTATTAATATAATCAATTAATCACTTATTGCTAAACAAGACTTTCACCCACTACGTCATGAAGTGATAAACGAAACTTAGCAACCTAAGATTCAAAACGTTAAATCACTTGGACTAATAATGTTTTAAATCTTTTACTCTAGACTTAGAAGAAGATTATTTCTGCCCTTGTCTAACTTTCGTTTAGAAAGGAAAGGAAAGGAAAAACGTGATTTGAAATTCCCGTCAGTTTTGGATTCAAAGGTTTAGTCATAAGAGTCAGCTATTTCATGCATCTTCTGTAGCCCACGATTGACC
The DNA here is from genome assembly GCA_027478495.1 of Erythroxylum alaternifolium. Lineage (NCBI taxonomy): Eukaryota > Viridiplantae > Streptophyta > Magnoliopsida > Malpighiales > Erythroxylaceae > Erythroxylum > Erythroxylum alaternifolium. The sequence goes on along the minus strand of JANIIA010000003.1, from coordinate 50,543,657 downwards.
CTAAACTTAATGTTGAGAAATTAGAACTTTGGACTCGATTCTTCCCGTGCTACGTGTATCTTGTTCCCTTGGGATAAACAGGTCGCCGAATTGAAAGCTAACATTATCCCTATCCCAATCTCACATAAATGAAAGAGGAGGTGATGTTTGATCACAAAAATGAGCGGACCCTACCAAACTACTTATTCAAGAACAAAGTGGAAGAGCGGATTACATAGGATTACATAGAGGAACTAATCTTTCAAGTCGACCTTTGTTCTATCTTTCCCTACTAACCTTTAAAAAATATTAAAATTGAAGTGCAAGGTGAGGTAATATAATGGGATGACGTGATTGAGCATATTCAGGCTCGAGTTTAATCTGAAAATTTTAATTTATATTGAGTTTAACAACTTCGTTTTACTTTAAAAACAAGTCATTGTTTTTAAATTTTCGAGTTTTGGGTCAAGTTAAGCTCATGATTTAACAAAAATTTGAGTTGACCAGAAGCTTGATCATATCGAATTTGGACGTAAATGTTACCCTTAAGGGAAATCCCCTTATCTTTAAATTATTGAAGAATATTTTAATATCTAATTTTATTAAATTTAAGAAAATTCTCATGATATTAAAATTCTAGAAAAAAATCCTCTTAATTTTTTAATTTTCAACAAACTTCTTTTCTCATACTTTAGTTTAAAAAAGTGTAACACATATAATATAAATATCAAACATAGAATAATCAATTACTATTTACTTGACGATTCATATCAACATTTAAACTTGAATCTAACAAATTAAATTTAATTCAAAACAATAATCTATTATAATTATCTTAAATTATTGATTAATGAATGTCAAATTTAATTAGTTCAGGTCAAATTTAAGAGTTGAGTTGAATTATTAAATTAATGACATTTGATTAGTTTAAGTATAAAGGAAGGATTGTTTTTGAAAAATTAAAAACTAGAATGATTTTTTACCCTTAAATTTATACCAAATCATTAAATATAAATTGGAAATAAGTATGTAACTTTAGTCCAATACCAAATTCTACCTCAATAACTTCACATAAATTTAATAAAATATTATTTTAAAAATTTTCTAATACTATAAAGTATTTTTAGATAATTTTGATAAATTCAAATATAATTGAGAAAGAGTTGTAATAGAAATATATTTCTATTTTTTACAATTAATTTTATAAACTAAGAAGACTACGCAACTTTACGTTCATATTTCCTAATTCGCAAAGTAGACTTTCCTGATAATTCATATAACTTAGGAATGACAACGTGCCAACCCATAAGTTTAAATTTAAATGTTTTCAACGGGTCGATATCATTTTATTTATAAGAGTTAGATTTTGAGTAGGCCTCTAAACTTAAACAACCCAAATTTGGATTTAATAAAAAAAGATGTTATTTTATTTTTTAATTTTAAAAAATTATTTAAAAAAGTCAGTTGGACCAGTCATAGTTGGTTAATCGTATCTGAACTTGTTATTAGCTATATATCAGAACGTATTTTTGCATAATAAAATTTCTAAAATATGCTTGAAGATGAAGAGATTAGATTAGGCCACAAGACTGAAACTGAAACAGACGGTTTAATGCGGCTAGAATAGGCATGTCAATGAGTCGGGTCATAAGGCTGGCTCGCTGGTGAGCTGACCGACCTTTCATTAATTTTTTAAAAGAAAATTTCAAAATAAAGTTGTTTTGGAAAAAATGGGCAAACGGATCATAGTAGACTCGTGACTTACTCAACCAAAATAAAAAATGAGCTGAGCTTACACGTCGGGCCATAATTGTCATGGCTAGACTGGAATCTCTACTGATTGGGATTGGACTAGCTAGAAGCTGAAACTGGATACACCAGGCTATAAAGACTCGTTCCAAACAGAAACTGGGCCTATGACCTAAATCCACGCCTCTTATGTTCATCTGTAACTTTCTTTCTTCCTTCCGTTTCTGGACCCGAATTTTAAAGGTCTGTTTATTTTGGTCCATGGTTCCGACCCGGATAGGAAATCCACATCCACACAAGCTTTATCGGGTTGGATCTCTCAAAACGTCGCCGCTACGTGACCCGGAAAGATACCTCAGGTATTATATTCGCCACAACACTCGACAATTCACCCGCAAACGAAAACGAAGTTTGCGTTAGATCCAAGAGAGCACAACGCAATTTACACACGCCTAATTTCTTCGTCTTCTCTTCAACCGAACGATTGACGCTGACGCCCTTAACCACCAGATCTAAGCACAATCAAGAAGGTACTATCAGTTCTCTCATTTCTCTTGATTTTTCTTTTGCTATGATTGAATACGCCTTTGTTGAATTTGCTTTTCGTTTGTTTGATTTATGTTCCAATTTGGATTTGTCGTTATGATGTTAAAGTACGGAAAGTTAATTCGGGAATGTGATGTGTTTGGTTGATTTGGTAATGGGGGACAAGAAAATGAATAAAAATGAGGTTCTGATTACTAAATGCTTTATACGAGAGAGTTGCTGGTGCTCTATCAATTTTGGCAACCGCTTATAGTTACAAAAGTGTGGTAGATGTGATTAAGCGTTTTCTTCTACAAGTGATTTAAGATTAAGTCATTTTGAAAAAAAAAAAGGCTAGGACGAAGAATTCAGTGGTGATGAATACTTGGAGGAGGTGGTCGTGATTGGAAGTGACTTACACTGGGAAGCAAAAACGGAGTGGGATCGGATGGACAAGAACAAGAGTCGTACCGATCTGCTCGCCGCTGGCCGCAAAAAGGTAATACATTTCATCACCTGCATTTTAGCTTCCGAGGCCTTGCTTCTATGGTATCTTGATAGTTGCAGAATTTTGAGTTTGTGACTGAATCTGATGAATGGTAGACAAAAAAACACTGGCTTTGGGTAAATCAAATCTGGATTCCTGGAAGTGAAGCCTTGACATCACTGTTCTAGCTAGGCAATTTAGATTTTTCCTTTTGGAAGTTGGCTTTTGGTGATTGGAGAAAAACCAGAAGTTGTTTCTGTGGTCAAGGTTTTTGTTTCTCTTTTTCTTGTTCTTCTTTTTACAACAATCTTTGGCTCTTCATTTCTTGGTGTACTGCTGGGTTCAAGATGTAGTGAGAGCATTAGGTGGAATCAAAAGTGAAAGGTGAAAATTTGATGATATATTTTTCTATATTTACTTTCTTGACCAAAACAAGAAAAAAGAAAAGGAGTCAAATAAAGAAATCCTAACTTATGATGGAAATCGCTCTTGCTGCATCCTTTTTTTTTTTTTTTGATAAAATCTACAGCTTTAGCCATTTTCTTTTCCTTCTCTTTGAATAACTAAGCGGTGAAGTGGAAATGTTTTTAGTGGGTATCTCATTCTTACTATTTTATTTCCAGCTTCAACAATTCCGTCAGAAGAAGGACACTAAAGGCAGTGGTAGTCAAGGAAAATCCTCAAAGAAGTCTGGCAAACCTGACCAGCACGAGTCTGATGGTGATGTTTTGTCAGCTACCAAAGCAATGTCATTGCCACAGGTTCCTGATACAGAGCCTATATCTGAAAGCAATTCCAGTTTGGAACTCGCAGAGTCTTCAGTCCTTCATACTACGAACAATACTGTGGCTTCTGAAACCTCTGATATTCAAGTTGTTGATCAATCATCAACTTCCGGGAGTCCTGATGTAGGCATGCCTGAAATAGAGTTGAATCAAAAATCTGAGAGCTATTTGGAGGGACTAGGCACCCGTTATGATGATTCTGCTTGCTCTAACTCGAATTTACTTGATACCAAGCAATCTGTTACTCATGATATTGAAAGGGCTGTTTCTTTGGGTGTCTCAAATGTTTCTGCTGGGGAGACTGCTGAGCAGACTAAAAAACAAGATATGTCTGCAGATGTTGAAGTTTCAGCCTCTGGTACTGCCGTTCGCACTCTGGATGAAACTTCTATTACAGGAGAAACATGGAGAGAGGATTCACTGCCTTCACAACAAGATGTTCCTGACACATCTCTGAGTCATCTAAAGGGAGATGAGGTAACCAATTTAGGTTGTTCTCTCCTCCTCTTATGCTTTGCTTTCTCATTTTTTAGGGGAGTCTATTGGGCATATTGGGACTAGTAATAAATGAATTTGATGTGTGATTAAATTCTCATTTGTTGCTGGGTAGGGGCAATGCAGGAAGCTGATGACTTGGGTTCAGAGCACTGTGGTAGAAGCTGTGACATAAGGCATGAAGGAGATGTGAGAGTCACTCTATCTGATTGCAATGAAATTGCAGAAAATGTAGGCTGGGCAGCTGGAGAACATATTGGTGTAGTTGGGGTATCCGCTAAACTGCGGCGAGCTGATAGGGAAGACGACTCATATTCATTTACCGGTACCACTAATGTGTCAGATGGCCCATTGGCATCTGAATCTTTGATTTTAAATCCTGAAATTTCTTTGTTTGTTTCTCATGATGGGATGACGGAGCAGGATGAAGTTGTTGATTTGTCTTCTTCATTTGCAGAAAAATCAGAAGTGCTGACTGAATCTGGCATAAACCATGAAGAAGGTAGCCAAGCTGATATTACAGTTGCGGAGGCCTTTAATCAGCAGTATATGCCTGAGGATTCTTTTATATTTGTGAGTAAAACCAATGAAGTACCTCTGTTAAATAGTCTACCAATTCCATCTGAAGGCTATAGCATCTCTGATGGTGGGTGCCCAGTCAATATCCCACACCTTATAGAAGTGATAAAAGGGCTCAGTGAAGATGAGTATAGAATTCTGCTGAATTCTAGAGGATCAATTCCTACATTGGATTTTGAGAAAAGCAGGTTGATCTCTTTGCAGAACGCGGTTCCAGATATATTGGAAAGACTCAAAGAAGAACTATACATTACAAGTTGTGCAAAGGATATTATCCATGTAGAACTCACTGAAACGTCTGATCTGCAAACACAGTACGACCACCGGTTTCATCAATTTGATGGAGAAATCTGTGCATTACACAATTCACTCAGAGAAGCTTGTGAGAGGAGTACCTACCTTTCTGAAGAGCTTGAATTATGCAAATCTGAACTTCAGGCCAGTGTCACTGAGAAAGAAGCTCTCCAACTTCAGTTTCTTGCTGCAAAGGCGGAAATTGATGATGTTTCATCTAGAGTATATGAGCTGCAGAAGACTTTGGAAAAGTCAGAGTCGGATATGTTGAACCTGTCAAAGGAGTCAGCAAAGCATGAGGATGTGATTGCATCATTGCAAATGGAAAAGGAGAACTTAAGGATGACTCTTGATTCACAAGAAAAGGAGATAGAGAAACTTGTGGGTGAAAAAGATTCTTCTCTGCAGGAGAATGAGAAGTTGCTCAAGGAGTTAGCTGACAGCAAAAGTCTAGCAGCTACTTTGGAAGTGGAAATATCAAACTTAAATGCAACTCTTACTTCTGTCACAGATGAAAGAAAGAAGCTTGAAGACCAAAACCAGAATCTGGCCACTGGGAATGAGGATTTATCTATGGCTCTGTCAGACAGTAAGAGTCTGGTCGAAAATCTACAAGTTGAAACTGCCAACTTGTCTGGGAAACTTGTTTTTGCAACATCTGAGAGAGAGAAGTTCGAAGAGGAAAAAATGCATGTTGTTGAAGAGAATGAGAAACTTTCTTCTGAGATTCTTGTTCTTCACGAGAGGTTGGCTAAAGATCAGGAGGATTACATGCAGCTTGAGGCTGAACTAAGAGAAATGAGATTGCGTGTTGAACATCTAACTGAAGAGAATATATTTTTTAAAAGCAACTTGGATTTATGTGAAACTAAGTTCAAGGATATTGATGCTGGGCATCAAATATCATGTCCGGTTTTAGCTCAGAATCAACTTGAAAGTTCTGAACAACAGAGCAGGGCTTGTGATAATGCACTTGATGAGGTACTTCCTCTCCAGATTGATGGAAAACAAGATTATGAAGCTACTATTTCCATTTTGCACGATGTCATCTCTGGTGAGCTGATTCAACAAGAAGGCTCTGATGATTCCTCTGGCTTAGTGATCTTAAAGAGACACATAGATGATGCAAATAAAGTTTTGCTTAAACTTGAAAAGGCAATTCAAGGAATGCCAGCAGCATTGAGTAGATCCGGTGAGAAAATTGCAGCTCCAGCAGTATCAAAACTGATCCAAGCTTTTGAGTCAAAGGTGCATCATGAGGAACATGAGGCAGGTGATAGTGCGTCAGCGGAGGATCAATCTTCTGCAACTGATGCATTTGCATCAACAAAAGAGCATACAGGAAATTTGAAGGCAGTGCTGAAGGAGTTGCTCCTAGATGTTGAGAATGTTAGTTCAGCATTCATGTTGGAGCTGAATCATAGAAATAACAGCAATCTTGCAATGCAGGAACTCAAGGTTCAGCATGAGGCACTAATGGTACATAGCAGCAATTTAGAATTAGCCAACATTGAGCTTGGGGTTCTTTATGAAACTCTGAAGCAACATTTGTTGGCTGTTGAAGAGAAGGCCAAGGAGGATGAGGTTCGTTATGAAACCTTAAAACAGCATGGCACCACTCTTAAAGCAGAAAACAGTGTGCTTGAAGAAAAAGTGGTTCATTATGAATCAAAAATTGAAGATTTACAGAATCAGTTGCATGACTTGCAGCAGAGCTCTGAGATGACATCTATACTTCTTGATCAACTGCAAAATGTCCAAAAGGAGACGGCTGAGAAGGCATTGGCAGCTGAGCAACAATGGGATTCTAGTATTAGTTGCATTTCTGATGCAATGGAAAGGCTTGGTGATTCCATGGGATTCTCAATCTCCACATTATCAACTGGGGATCATGGTTCTGTGGATGTTGTTAAACAGGTTGTTGCTTCTGTTAATTTGGCTATTGAGATGATCAAAGATATGAAAGAGAAAGTTGATGATACTAGCTTAGATCGTGAAAAAACCTTGAAATTGTTGGAAGAAGTGAATGGGAAGAATAATTGGTTACTTGAAAAGAATGAAGTTGCAAATGAAACATTGAACCGATTATATCATGAACTAAGCAAGCTTCTGATTGATTCATCTAGTTCCATGGTTGAAACTGGAGTCAGTGTACAATATGAGAAATTGCCTGATCTGGTATATTATGCAAGTTATGAAAATTTTTTGGAGCAACTGCAGAATTTTCTGGCTGAGAGGATGCAGCTTCAGTCAATGAATAATAATCTTAATCTGGAATTGGTGAGTCGAATAAAAGATGTTGAGGAATTGAATAAAAGGTGTATTGATTTAAGTTCTTTGAAAAAATTGATTGAAGATGTTCAAATTGTGTTGAAGCTGGAAAGTTCTCAGGCGGAGCTGGATTTGGTTCCCTTTTCGTGTTTAGAGTCACTGGTGTCCACGCTTATCTGCAAGTACAAGGAGGTTGATGAAGAGGTTAGGTCATCCAGAGAAGACTTTGGATCTAAGGAGATGGCACTGACAGAATTTCAAGAATCAGTGAATGAGCTAAATGCTTTGAAACTTCAGCATGAACATGAAATCCAGCTCTTAAAGGAACGCATAAACAAGGTGGAGGGAGCCCTCATTGCCACACAATCTGAGTTACAGGAGAAAGCAAGTGAACTTGAACAATCAGAGCAGAGGGTGTCGTCTATTAGAGAGAAGCTCAGCATTGCTGTTGCCAAAGGGAAGGGTTTGATTGTGCAACGTGACAATCTTAAACAGTCCCTAGCTGAGACATCAAGTGAACTAGAAAGATTCTTACAGGAGTTGCAGTTGAAAGATGCCAGGCTGCATGAGCTAGAAGCCAAATTGAAGACCTATTCTGAGGCAGGCGAGCGTGTGGAAGCTCTGGAATCTGAGCTTTCGTACATTCGAAACTCAGCGACTACATTGAGGGAATCGTTCCTTCTAAAAGATTCTGTACTCCAGAGGATAGAAGAAATTTTAGACTATCTGGAATTACCTGAGGATTTTCATGCAAGAGATATAATTGAGAAGGTTGATTGGTTAGCCAAGTCAGCTACTGGACACCCTTTTCCTCCCGTTGATTGGGAACAGAAAAGCTCTGTAGGAGGTTCATATCAAGATACTGGTTTTGGTGAAACAGACTGGAAAGATGATGCGCAACCCAGTTCAAATTCAGCAGATGATATTAGAAGAAAGTATGAGGAGCTTCAAAGTAAGTTTTTCGGGTTGGCTGAACAGAATGAAATGCTGGAGCAATCCTTACTGGAAAGGAACCACATGGTGCAGAGATGGGAAGTACTGTTGGACAGGATCAGCATGCCTTCACATTTGCGCTCCATGGAAACTGAGGATAGAATTGAGTGGCTGGGAAGTGCAATTTCGGAGGCTAACCATGAGAGACTCTCTCTCCTGCAGAGTCTTGATCAACTTGAAAACCAGTGTAATTCATTCAATGTTGACTTGGAAGAATCACAAAAGAAAATATCTGTCCTAAATGCACAGTTGGAGGAGTCCCAGAAGAGAACATCTGATATGGCGATGCAACTTCAAGCAGTTATTCATGATAACAGTAACCTTACGTCAAAGATAATTCAGATTGAACTTGACTGTGGGAAACTTCAGAATGAAGTAACTTTTCTACAGGATAAATTGGCTGAGAAGCTTGAAAGTGAGGCAGATCTACAGATGATTGATGGCAAAATAGGCCAATTACAGAATTTGATTTGTAATGTGTTGCAGGATCCTGGTACTAAAGATCTTGTTTGCGCTGAAAGCAGTGCAGAAAACTTGGAGAGATTATTGAGGAAGCTAATAGAGAATTATCTTGAGCTAGTGTACCGTGATACGGTAGAAAAAAACAAATTTCCAGGCTCTAATGCAAATCTTGTTGAGGAAGGGAACAGTGATGCACGAGATATGGATGAATCAGATGACTCTGTTATGAATAGTAAAACATTGGAGGTAGAGGACCCAAATTTGGTTGGTCTGAAGAAAAAACTTGAGGAGACTTTGAATGAACTGATCAACACAAAGGAAGAAAGAGATAGTTATATGGAGAAGCAACAATTATTGATTTGTGAAGTTGAAACACTTGATAAAAAAAGGATGGAATTGCAGGAGCTTCTTAGTCAGGAGGAACAGAAATTTGCCTCCACAAGAGAGAAATTGAATGTTGCAGTGAGAAAGGGAAAAACTTTGCTACAACAACGAGATGGTTTAAAACAAACGATTGAAGAGATGAGCGCGGAGATGGACCAACTGAAATCTGATATCAAGCACAAACAACTTGCCCTTGCTGAATGTGAGCAAAGGCTGAGAGACTTAACCAGTTACTGTGGAAGGGTAGAAGCTCTGGAATCTGAAAGCTTTTCATTGCAGAATCGTTTAGCTGAAACAGAGCATATGTTGCAGGAAAAGGTGCATACCTTATCCATGATTTTGAAGACTCTAGGAGGCATTGATGCTGGTGGTGCAATATCTGATGATGATCCAGTTGGGAAGTTGGAACATATTGGAAATCTATGTCAACATTTACATGATGCTGTGGCATCTTCTGAGCAAGAGTCTAGAAAATCTAGAAGAGCAGCTGAGCTTTTGCTTGCAGAGCTGAAGGAAGTTCAGGATAGGAATGATGATCTTCAGGAGGAGCTGGAAAAAGCCACTTTTGATCTTGCAGAACTTGCCAAGGAAAAGGATGGACTTGAAGCTGCCAAAACTGAGGCCCTTTCATGTTCTGAAAAGTTGTCCTCTGTTCATGCTCAGGAGAAAAAGAAACTTCATTCTGAACTAATGGAGTTAAAATCTGCTGCATCTCAGTTAGACAGAAGTTTCATTGATTTTCATAATTTCCTAGCCAATGTTTTCTCTAAGGTGTTGGAGTTTCTACGAGATCTACAGGCTGGGACGGAATCATATCTTAAAGGTCTAGAAACTAATCATTCGGTTCTTGTTCCACTTTTCAGTGAATTGGATGCCATTGATAGTTCTCAGAGCAAGGTATTTTCTGTACCACTCCAACCTAAAACTTCTCTTCCACACAGATTATACTCTGCTTGCTTCAGCTTTTTGTTTTGAAGATTTGTATTGCATGCATAACTCTTTTCATCACTTTTCAGGTGAATTTCGAGCCAACAAAAACTTCTTCAGAAGGCAAGACACCAGAGCACTTTGGCGATCATTCCATTGGAGAAATTTTTGGATTTTTGCAAGAATTTTTGGAAAAAATTGATGGTCTGAAGTTAATGTCAAACAAACACTCAGTTGCATTGCATGAAAGAGCTAGCATTCTTTCTAAACTAATGGGGATATTATTCGGAGAATTGACATCTCAGAAAGAGTCGTTTGAGTCCATGAGGAGGGACGTCAAAAACATAGAATTGATCAAGAAAGAAAAAGAAGCGGAAGTTCTTGTGTTGTGCAGGAAGAATGCCTGGCTCTATGAAGCCTGCACCAGTTCCTTACTTGAAATTGAGAACAGAAAAGCTGAAGTTCTAGGGAACAATTTGATCTCTGGAGATGTTGGAATGAATTTAGAACTGACAGCATCTGTTGATGGTGAACGTGCTTCAAATTTACAAAATTATGTTTCATCTGAGGAACATGTCAAGATGTTATCGCAAAGATTACTCACAACTGTGAAGGAATTCGCTTCTTTTAGAAGTGAAATCATAGAAGGTGAGAAAAATGAAATGAAATTTATGATATCAAATCTGCAGAAAGAGCTGCACGAGAAAGACATTCAGAGAGAGAGGATTTGCATGGACCTTGTCAATCAAATTAAGGAAGCTGAATCCTCTATGGCAAGCTACTTGCTAGATCTTCAATCTTCAAAGGCTCATGAAATTGAATTGGAGAAACAGTTGGAAATAATGTTGGGAGAGCAAAGCACATTGGAGCAGAGAATAGGGGAACTTGAAGCTGGCCAAGTGATTTCAAAAGAATTAGAGGAGCGGATCCGATCACTGACTGACGTACTCACTGCTAAGGACCAAGGTTAGCTTTATAAGTTTTTGCAATTTCCAAATTGTTGTATTACTTCTAGATGTTACTAATAATGGATGCAATTTTTTTCTAAAACAGAAATTGAAGCTCTTATGCAAGCTCTTGATGAAGAGGAGGTTCAGATGGAAGAATTTAATAACAAAATAGAGGGCTTGCAACAAGTTGTCAAACAAAAAGAGGCAGATATTGAAATTCTTGAAACATCACGAGTGAAGGTCCTCAAAAAACTTTCCACTACAGTGAGCAAATTTGATGAGCTTCATTCTTTTTCAGAAGGTCTCGTTGCAGAAGTTGAAAAGCTTCAATCTCAGTTGCATGATCGTGATGCTGAGATCTCATTCTTAAGACAAGAAGTCACAAGATGCACAAATGATGCTCTTGTTGCTTCTCAAGCGATCAGTATGAGAAATTCAGATGAGATTCAT
>JANIIA010000003.1:50511393-50526803 GCA_027478495.1 Erythroxylum alaternifolium | reverse complement strand
AGAATACTCCTCGTCTCTCTCTGACTTTGGGAGAGCCAACACAGTTCGGCTTAGATTGGTTTAGTGAAAGATGTGTCTTCATTTTTTGAACCTGTTTTAGGAGTAGTTGTTAGTTGAGCTAAAGCTTATTGGCAATTAGGACTTTTATTTGGTTCAACCGTTCATCATTCCTCTTTCGTTTGTCCTAATCAGGACGTGGAGATAAGATCAACTGGTCCTAATTAGACTACTCTTTGGTATGTCTTGATACATAAACCATTTGCAAAAGAGAAAAATAGAAAACTTTGGTGGTTGATATGACAAAATTTTATCATCTTGCCAACAAATTTAGGTAAAGAAACCCGTAAAAGTAAGTTCACATTGAAAGGATCCAATAATTGAAAGACAATGGAAAATTCTCACCAGGCATGAACCAGAAAAGTTTAAAAAAAGAAGAGATCTTGAACCATCTTGATAGGTAAACCAACATGCTTGCAGTTTTAAAATGCATAGCTTGGAATTGTTTCAACAGAATGAACACAGAAGAGAATTTGCACTTGCAGATAGGGAACCCATGTCAGAGGAGCAATATTAGTGAGAGAAAAGTTTTCAATGGAAAGAATTTAGCTGGTAATAGAGAAATCTTACTAGTTACAACAGGCCTGAAGGCAAAAAATGAAAAAGAAAAATCGAAAGTACACAAAAGAATGAGTGCCCTTAAGTTTGTGCAGCGTAGTTACAGTTCCAATCTGTAACTGGGGTGTTTAAGTCTTCTTCTTGGGCTCAAAAACGTATTTAATGATTGAATCTTTAATGGACAACAACTCAGGAAACTCAGTTTTCAACTTTGTAGCATCCAGCTCATTGTTACTCCTTGGTGCTGCTATAACCTTGGCTTGTTCTTCCAGATTGAAATTGACCCATTTGAATTTAGGGTCTATATAATCTCTGTACATCTCCAAAATTTCATTGTGGCTCACTACTCCAGGATTTGTGAAGTTCCATATGCCTCTGCAATTTCTTTTGGCCATCTCGATGGAGATTGGAAGGAGCTCATCTAGAACCGTCATGCTATTTGGAATGTTCACCACTTTATCATAACGAGCAATTTTGGTGATGAAGTTTCTTGGATTACTGAGATCAGATGATATAGGCATTCGGACTCGCAATGTGCAGACATTTTCATATTCTTTCAGAAGCTCCTCTACCTGTAGTTTAACCATGTTCATGAAACTGCTTTATTTACATCATGATACTAATTTAGCTTCCTTTAACAGAATTGTTATGTCACAGATGCTAAAAGTTCTATAGCAAGAAAAGAAAAAAGAAGGTTTTGTGTTATTCACCATGGCCTTTGTTTTGGAGTAGAACGAACCAATGAAGTTTGGCTTGTCCTCTTCCTTGAATCCGATCCCTGAACCTTGTGGATGCTCCTTATTGTATTCAAATATGCAACCTGTTGCGAAATTCATCATTAGAAGATTATGCTCCTTGCAAACATCTGCCAGAGTCAGAGTTCCTACAACGTTAGTCTTAATAGTTTCCACCTTGTGCGATTCACACCAATCAACATTAGGCCTTCCTGTGATTCCAGCAGCATTAAACACATGAGTTGGTCTTACTGTGTTCACATCTTCCACGATCGATTTCCTATCTTCAAGTCTTCCTTTTCCATAATCAAATGCAATACCAGCGTCCTTACAGAGCTTCCCCAACAATCCCCCTATCCAACCAGTCCTCCCATATATCAGGAACTTCATGCCTGAACTGCTAGTGCTATAAGAACTTTCTTTTGCATTGCTTACGCATGAACTTTCCCATAACCATGAATCATCACTCGAATTACTTATCATTGTCACCTGTGGATGTGGGTCCAGAGCCGCTGAAACATCGCCCCACCAATTGGGGTTTTTGGTGTACCATTCCATTGTCATCTTCAGTCCTTCTTCCCATGGAGTCTTCTCCCACCAACCAAGCTTCTTGAGCTTTTGATCATCCAAGAAGTATCTCTGATCATTGAAAGGTCTGTCCTGAACGAACTTTATAGCTTTATTTGAATCTAGCCCAAATAACTTGCAGATGTCCGCTGCCACATCCAGAACTCGTCTCTCCTTTTTGGTCCCAATGTTATAGACGTGACCAATCACTCCCTTGTGAAGTATCACATCAAATGCTTCTGCAACATCCTCACAGTATAAATAGCTTCTCACATTTGAACCATTTCCGTGAATTGGCAGCTGTTTTCCTTTCATGGCAAGGAGAATGAACTTTGGGATGAGTTTTTCTGGGTATTGGTTAGGGCCATACACATTGTTGCCTCTTGTAGTAATGGTAGGGAGGCCATAAGATCGGTGATAAGCCATAACCAGCATTTCAGCCCCTGCTTTTGTAGCAGAATAAGGATTTGTAGGAAGAAGTTGAGAAGCCTCAGGATTTCCAATATCAGTCTCCATGTCAGTTTCTCCATAAACTTCATCAGTACTGACATGAATGAACCTCCTGATCTGCTTAGTAACTTTGCAGGCTTCAAGAAGAACATGGGTACCATATATATTATTAGTGGTGAACTCAAAAGAGTTCCCAAAGGAATTATCCACATGGGTTTGAGCAGCAAAATGCATAATAGTGTCAATGTCCTCAACAACCAGAAGATGGTTTACGAGATCGGAACAAGCAATATCACCCTTCACGAACTTGAAGTTCGGCGAGGAGCGACATGAGGCAAGGTTCTTGAGACTAGAGCAATAGTCCAACTTGTCAAGGGCAACAATCTTGTACTCAGGGTAGTTCTTGATTAGTCTATTGGTAACATGAGAGGCTATGAAACCGGCTGCACCAGTTATTAGAATCTTTTTGGGTGCATAAGGTGTAGGATCAGAAGACATTTTCTTTGGTGATCTTAATGTCTCGACTTCAGTATGTTACATGAAATTGTCAGAATCTATCAGAATAAAAAACCCCACAATTTGTAAAGCCAAGGTTATGCATTTACTAATCTAGCTCTGGTTTTCTAATAATTCTCGAGTTAGAACCAGCCAAACCTTAAATTCTTATTGCTGGACCAAATCTGCCCTATACAAACCAATATAAGAGCAAATTAATAAGAATCATTGTAAATATCCCAGGAACTGACAACAACAAATGCTGTATTCCAAAGGGCATTATGAAAGTGGATTAAAATGCATAATGATCATAAAAGGAAATAAGACGCGAAGACAAAACATCAGAAAGTAAAAAAGGTAAGAACATGATAAGATAAAAACAGATCAGAACTTACTGGTGGTGTAGATGGGAGAGAAGCAAAGAGAGTCCTAATGGAAGATGAAAATAGAAAGTAGTGGTTAAGCATTCCTCATCATTTAGCTTTGGATCAAAACAAAAGTAAGTTGGTGAGGTCGTAGGCTGTTAGAGATTAAACAGATCTCTGACTCTTTATTAGCCTCAAGCTTTCATTAAACGTGTTGCTTTTACACTTCTTTTCGGATTAACAGTTTCGTTAATGATGTTTAATTTTTTACATAAGATTTATTAAAAGAATTATTGGTTAATTACAAACATATAAAGCTTTTTAATTATATCTAATTTTTTATATTCTATTTTATTTAAAATTTTTCATTTAAATTTAATACAAAATTTTAATTAATTTAATAACTAAAAAATCTTCAAAGAGTTTTTAAACTTTTGTAATCTCTCCAACAAAATTTTGATTCCTTTAAAATTTTTAAATGAATACAAGATTAAGTGATTAACTTTAATTTTGTGACAAAGAAACCCTAGTTCATAGTTATAAAACTCTTTTGCAATTATTTAAAAATTCGGCCGATTTAACCATAAAAACTTTGAACTGTCTTAAAAACCAGTCAATTTATGAAGTAATTAGTCAATTTTCATAAATTAATAATTTTTTGTAAATTAAAATAAATCAATTAATTTTCATTTAACAATATATTTTCTAATTAAGCTTAAAATTTTTCGATAATTAAAGACAATTTCTTTAAACATATTTCAAATTTCTTATTTATATTTAATTTTTAACCGATTTTGTTACGGTCTAATATCAATTGAATCTTTTAAATCTTAAAATTTTCATTTTATTATTTTAACTTCTGGTTCAGTTTTTTAAACATTACTCTTTTGTTTTGATTGTTAGTTCATAAATAATCAATCTTTTCTTGTTAAAACTCATTTTCTATTTCTTTTTTTTCCCCCTGCATGCAATTTCTCTTGTTTAGGCAATGCAGACAAGGCTGCTCAAGATATGGAATTGTTGGCCAACTCCTAGATAGACTCCTTGTAACATTCAACACTCAACAACGTTAATGAAATCCCACGTTTTAAACTTTGTTAATCGGCCGGCTGAGGATATTATCGACCGCTGTAATTAATAATTGTAGTTTGATTATATCAGGAACCAACCAAGCTTTCTGCTATAAATATCATTTGTCTCCACTGCTTGTATGTGCCACAAAATATATCCTTATTCTGTCTTATTTCATTTTGATCATCAAACATCAAGACAAGGTAGGCAAGACATATATAGCTCGAAAAGCCATGGCAATGCTACTTCAGAACTCCATTTCTATTGTAACCCTCGTTACTTTGTTGCTAAGTTCAAGCTATTCCTTGAAGGCCTATGCTCAAGCTACAGGAAATGCAACCCATTACGAGCCTCCGTACATGCGTAATTAAACATCTTATAACAAAACAAAAATTTCCAAGTTTTGCATGCAATCTCAAACTAATTTTCACTGCTTATACGAACTCCTCACCTCTTTCAATTTTCTTTCTGTATATGTACAATGCAGCTTCTGCTTGTTATGGGTACGCTGAACAGGGTAATATGATTGCTCAAGTAGGAGAAGAACTTTGGAACAATGGTCTGGCTTGTGGGAAGCACTACCAAGTAACTTGCCTGAGCGGTTGCAGAGACCAAACACCAGTGACTGTGAAGATTGTGGAACACTGTTATAAGTGCAAGTTTACTATGATTTTATCAGAAGAAGCGTATGATCAGATTTCGTACACTAATGGTGGTGGATTGATCAATATCTCTTACCAAGAGTCAGTACATTAACACTATTATTATATAAGTCTTAATTAACTTAATGGCTACATGTTAAGAGGTGATTATAAAACTGGCCTTCGAATGGTTTTCTCAGGGCTCAAAACTAGAGCTTCCAGAAATGCGGAGTTCTTGAGATTGCCAGGCCCCATCCCGATGGGATTCCTACAAGTTTCAGTAAACAGTAGTGCAGTGTTTCTCGGTTAGATTTATTCTCCAATAAAAGACGTTTATATCCAACGAAAGAAGGGCCATGCAATTCATCGTTGACGAATTAGTTTAAGGAAATCATTGCTTCATGAAGTATTGTCTGTTGAACAAGTTCATCTTTGCAGATTTGCCTTTTACCAGTTTTATGCTCCATAGCATATACAATAA
Organism: Erythroxylum alaternifolium; assembly: GCA_027478495.1. Lineage (NCBI taxonomy): Eukaryota > Viridiplantae > Streptophyta > Magnoliopsida > Malpighiales > Erythroxylaceae > Erythroxylum > Erythroxylum alaternifolium. The sequence goes on along the minus strand of JANIIA010000003.1, from coordinate 50,521,384 downwards.
CATGTCTATTTACCAATGTTTGATAAAGCAGCATGAACAAATATTTTGCCTCTTAGTATGGTCAAGTTGGTAGAGTGAGCGAGGCATAGAGTCAAAAAGTTTTATGTTCGAATTCCTTTACTTATATTTTTTTGATCGAATCTATCATATAGGGTTTGCCTAATGCGGAATACCCGGTCAGCTTAATTTACAGGCTATTACGTAAATCCAAAAATTTATCCAGTACGTATCCAAATGATAGCGACTGTGGGTTCTTCCGTTTTTAAAAAAAATCAAATCGAATTATTAAATTTCCACAGTATAATATATGCAATTACTTTTTAATAGTTATGAGAAATCTTTCACAGAATAATGAAAACAATAAAAAATAATGGTAAAAGTTTCTAAATATCACTTTTACCTTTGCAAAAGTTATAGAAATAAAAAAAATTATAAACAAAAACTAAACTTGGAAGTAATACGAAACATCCATATTCACCAAAAGTTGAAAGTGAAAATTTGATCTAGTTTGTAATTTTATAATAGAGAATTTAATCGAACGATTAAGATTATTATGAATTAATTTTAATTTTAAATTAAATTGAATTTAGACCCAATTGAATTTGATGACACTTTTTGCCAATAATTAAAAAATTCAATCGATTCGGCCGGTTTAATCATAAAAACCTAGGTATATCAATAAGCCGGGCCGGGCAGAGGGCTTTCTCATGGTGGCCCGTGGGCTGGGTCCGGCCTGTGGCCTTGGCTATGGCCAGCCGGGCCACGGAAGGGCAGCCCGGCCTAGCCTGTCTATTTATTTTAAAAAAGAATTCAAAACGATGTCGTTTTGAAAAAGGAACCGGTCAACCCATGGCCCGGCCCGTGACCCTAGCTATGGCCTGTTGGGCCAGGGGGCGGTCCCGTCCGGCCTGGCCTGTCCATTTATTTTTTTAAAAAAAGAATTCAAAACTACATCGTTTTAAAAAAAAAAGGAGCCGGCCAGCCCTAGCCCGCCCAACTCGGGCCAAAAACGGGCCAGACCATAATTGATATCCCCATGAAAACCATGAATTGTTCAATTTTTCGCTTCAGCTTTCAATTTTCTAGTTTAATTTACTTTAATAACCCTTATTGTTAAAAATTGATCTGTTAATTAATTAATTAATTAGTTTTTGTAAATTAATAAATTCTTATAAATTAAAATAAATTAAATAGTTTATATTTAACATTTTAATTAAACTTAAATTTTTTTGATATATAACTGTTTACACCGAAAAATGGGTTCGGCCCATTTTTACTGTTTTTGGCCGAAAACCCGAAGCCCAAAGAAAGCCCATGGTTCGAAGTCCAGACACCGGCCTTGGCCCATCAGGTTTCAGTGTCCAGCGAAGAGGAAAGTAGTAAAGTTGGAGTTGGAGTTGGATTGGGAGTCTAGAAGTCCAAGATAAAGAGGAGATAAGATGATAGACACCAGCCCAAACTCTATCTCTATTGGATAGGATAAAGTTTATCCAAATCTTATCTCTATCTAGTATCTTATCTCTATCTAGTAAGATAAAATTTTATCAAGATTACAAGTTGAATTGCAGCAGGACACTCATCATCTTTGGCTATAAATAGAAGTTTTGAAGAAGGAAAAGCTCTACAACCTCTCACATATCAAAAAGTCTGACATCCCAGCAAATCTTTGAATTCTTTAGCTTATTATTTTCGGCAATCTTTTATTTTTCTCTAGCTTAGTCCTTTCCTTTTCAATTGTTCTTAGCAAATTCTCAATTTTTTAGTCATTGCGTTTTGTCGATTTGTTTACCAATAAAGCAAAGTTCTTTCTGTTAGATTTTTGTCCATTTTCTAGCAATACACAATCGTTTTGTTTCAGTCAAATTATTAGGCACAATCTTTTTCCTTATTTCTTTAGTTTAGAAATACTTTAAATTTCTGGCACGTTCGCATACTACAACAAAGGGCTACGTGTTGTCCTTTAGTCAAAATAAAGGCCAAACAATAACTATAATTTCTTTTGATCATATTTCAAAATTTTTAATTTTATTCCCAGTTAAACTTATTACACTTTAAATTTTTTATTTTACAAGTTTAACTTTCGGTCTAAAAAAGTCGCGGAAGAATAATAAGTTAACCTTTAAGGCTACAACAGAACATCTTACGCAGTTATTATTGTAATGTTATTGGGCCTTTTGATATGGCAGGACCAAAAATATGTCTGGACTTTACTGAAATGTAATTGTAAATCAGTCCAGCTCCTGATATTGAGAAGGTTGGGCTTAGAACTAATGAAGCCTAGATATATTACTTCAACTTTCAGAATAATGGTAGACAGAATTAATTTTAAAAGTATCATAATTTTAAAATTTTAAAATAATTTATTATTTTAGATTTTTAAAAAAATAACAATAAAATATGGGACGTAAATAATATACGTAAACCAATAAAATATTACTAACATAATTATTTAGTTTAATTTTTAAATTTAATCTTAATTAATTATACATTAATCAAATTAATAATTTAAAATAGTTACAATAAATTATTATTTTAAACCGAATTTGTACAATCCACTTATTACAAGATGAATGGATAATCAAATAGAGAATCCTCTAGTAATTTTGTAATTGGTGCAATTAAGTTGCATCAAAGATTGTGTTGCTTTCAGTGATATCTTCGCCTATTTGGAAATTCAGATTTCAGGATTGTTCAAACTCTTTTGTGGGCAACCATATTTCTAGAAGACGAATGGTTTTGCTGGCCGCACAGTTAATGCTTAAGACAAAAGTAACTAAAGAACAGTTTTCGCAATCTCGATTGGAGAATATATCAGATTTGTAACAACTGCTAAACGATCAATTTATCTGTTCTCGACGTCTTTGTAAGATGTGATAGTGAGTTGAAGTTAAAGAAAATGAGAAGGTACGCACTTCCGTGATTGCTATCTAGATCAACAAGCTAGCTTTCTGCTATAAATACAGTCCTCTCCATTTATTAAATACACAACCGCTCGTACATAAAGGCAGAGAAACCAAGATACGACTCGGAAACCATGGCATTGAGACTCCAGAGCTCCATTTCTGTTTTAACCCTAGTCAGTTTGTTGCTAAGTTCGAGCTATTCCCTGAAGGCTTATGCCGTTTCTGGATACGGGACTGCAACTTATTATGATCCTCCCTACACGCGTAATTCAACATTTTAATTACAGACAACCATTTGACTGATATCCCGGTTTGCACTCACACGCACTCACACACACACATATTTATATCACTTGTTATATAGATTCTGACATATGTTTCCTTTACTCTGTACGTGCAATGTAGCTTCTGCTTGCTTTGGTGAACATAAGCAGGGTGTTATGGTTGCTCAAGTAGGAGCGACACTTTGGAACGGTGGTTTAGCATGTGGGCAAACTTTCGCAGTAACTTGCCAAAGCGCTTGCAAAGACCAGAAGACAGTGCGAGTGAAGATTGTAGACTACTGTCGTACTTGTACAGATACCATGGCTTTGTCAAGAGAAGCGTATGACAAGATTTCGTACACTAATGGCGGTGGATCTATGTATATCTATTACCAGCAGTGAGTACAGCAACATTAATTCATGTTTCACTTGTTCTTAATTAATTTGCTAGTCCAGCTGTTTCGGGTATATAAACTTGCCTTCAAATTGCCTTTTCATGATATAAACTAAAGCTTCCAGGGTTTACGAAGGTTCCTCTGAAGAGATTGGCGACAGTTTGTTCCTATGACATTAATTAAATTCATGGGGTTCCTAGCTCCAAGTTTTCGCAGATACTATTGTGTCCAGTAAAAGTAGTTTTTCTGGAACACTACTTGTGTCGTATTCAACAAAAATGTCAGTTAGGTCGGATATGAGTCGACTCTTTTGTTATTGTTAGTTCTGAGCAATAAAAGAAATCATATCTGTTATTTGAAAAATTTTACAGTTCAGACCCAAAGTTGAATTGGTAAAACATTTAAAAGATTCAATAAAATCAGTTAAAGATTAAATAAAATTAAAGAATTTGAAATATAATTAAAAAAGATTATTCTTATCAATTGATTAATTTAAATTTTAATTGAAAAAATAGTGTTAAATGAAAATTAATTAATTTATTTTTGTTTATAAAAATTTATTAATTTATAAAAATCGGCTCACTAATTAATAAACTGACCAATTTATAATAACAAAAATTACTAAAATAAATCAAATAAAAAAATTGAAAATCGAATCGAAAAGTTAGCCAATTTAAGATTTTTATAATTAAATCGATCAGATAGGTTGAATTTTTTAATTATTGGTGTTATTTCCTTACATTTCTAATTAATATATCTTTTTTTTTAAGACTTAATTTAATTATCCTATGAACTGATTCTTCTTCTGCAGAGGATGTAGCTAACCGTATTGTATGTTGTGCATGAAACGATAGAAAGAAAAAAGAAATTATGTCCCGATCTTCATTTAGTTTTTTGATAGGAAGACACCTAATGGGAGGAGTGATAAGCCGTATTTATGAGGCCCGTTGTGCTGATATTTCTTTCCGGATTTAGCGGTGACATTAACCATATTTAGAATTTGGATGCCTCCTAATGATTTTCAAAGGTAAGCAAATACTATGATTACAAATATGAGGGATGGTGACGGGGCTGGCCCAAGTTTGGGCCCACCAAAGCCCAAGCCCTGTCCGATCCCTACAGTTGGGGTCCGAGCTCGAAACAGCAAATTTCAACTAGAGCTCACTTGAATTTCTTTTAAGAAAAACAAAATGGAAAATAATATTTTTAACAAAATGACATCGTTTTGTTGATACATAATTTTTTAAAAAATCTAGACCTAAGATCCAGTCAACTGGGAATATGATCCGTTGACTTCAGACCAAATCAGGATTGGCCGAGTCGAGCTTGAACCCAAGCCCAATTGTTATCCCTAACAAAATACTAAAGGTTTTGGATCTATATCTATCTAGGGCTCTTTATTTAATTTTAAAATTGTAATTTTTGTTAGGCGTTCAGATATGTTGCCTAATTAAAAAGTGGCTAGAGAAAGATAGTCGAATAGTTTGTAACATGTAGCATAGACATTATTATGTGTCCCGGATTATTCATAAAAGAGTAAAAAATGAAGGAAATGCTAAATACCTGATTTCGGTTCCATTTTGACTTCCGAAGCGATTTTCATGGCCAAAACGAGCTCCAATCTCTGGGGACCTTCACAGCAAACGTTCACTGACACGTGGTTAACGTCTTTCTACAATTTTCTCATTACGTAAGTGCTTTTAACGGGTCAGAGGATCTGTATGCTTACGAATGATATATGAGTAACTGCAGGAGACCTTAACCTTTATATATAGCTTCTATATCAAACTTCCATATTATAAGTTTGATATAGGTCTAGTCCATAGTAATCGGGATCTATTTTTTTCCTCGACCTCGACCCATTGATTTAGATAATTTATTAGGCTACTTTATTACCTTTATATGGATCAAATTACATAACTTAACTGATAAGTTATTGAAAAACCGAAAAATACAATTAATAACTATCCAACATAATGAGAAAGAATAAAATTGTCCAACATTCTCCCCTTAGACAATCATTAATTGTAGTTTTGACTCAAGTTTAAAAATAGTTTGAAAACTCAATTAAGTCATTCTACTGTATTGGTACCAAATTTAAAAATTAAAAACATTTGATCCAAAGGTAATAAAAGTCCAACATTCCATGCTACAAGGCTTTTGATATCGAAAAATATCAAACACATATATCATGTGTGACACAGGTCTAATATAATCACAAATATCTAATATCTTACTAACATGAATGAAAAAATGAAGTGTGGTAAACTAGGATGATACCTATATGATCTAATACGTATCATCTTCGTTTGTAAGTCCTAATTTCTCCAATTTTATGCTAAACTGCAGCAGAGAAATCCTGTTTTTTCTTACCAAATGCTAAACAGCATTAGAGAAAACCTTGTTTTCTCTCACCGAATGCTAAATAGCATTTAAAAAACCTTTATGTTCTCTAACTGAATGTTAAACAGCATTAGAGAAAACCTTTTCTTCTCTCACCGAATGCTAAATAGAATTAGAGAAAACTTTTATATTCTCTAACTGAATGTTAAACTGTATTAGAGAACTTTTATGAAATGAATAATTTATATCCCCATATGTCATGTCAAATTTATGGATATCTGTACTAAATTGTATGTGTCTAAATGACATAGGCTCAAGGTCAATCTTTATATATGCCCAATGATCTTTAAAATGCTTAAGATTAACACAAATCTTTAGACTTTCATATGTATTACGACTACGCACAAGAATAGTTATTACTGAGGACAAAAAATGATCATCTATATTAATAAACAATCATAATGTCATAATACATTAAAATGTACAAACATTTAAGGAGCAAATACAATGATCCCTAACTATTGCTTTCTAAGGATCTTAACACTTCCATATCGGATACATGTTTAACAAACACTAGTGGGCGTAGTCCTTTAGTCAATGGATCAGCTAACATCTCCTTAGTCCTAATATGCTCCACTTCGACGTCACATTTCTGAATCAACTCTTTTATGGTCAAGTATTTGACCTCTAAATGCTTAGACCCAGTGATATTCTTGTTGTTGTTACTGAACAACACTGCAGCAAGATTATCACAGTATAACCTAATGAGTGTAGCTATCGAATCTACCACAAACAACTCAGAAATTAAGTTTCTGAGCCAAACTGCAAGTGTAGCAGCGCTATATAATATGCAACAAACTTTGCCTGCATGGTCAAGGAATTTACCAGTGTTTGTTTGACACTCTTCCACGATACTGCACCATTTGCCAACATAAAAATGTATCCTGAAGTGGATTTGCCATCATCCGGATACATAGCAAAGTCGGAGTCTGTATACCTTATGAGATTTAAATCGTTGACTTTTTTATCTGTCAACATATAATCCTTAGTCCCCTTTAGGTATCTCAACACTCACTTAACTGCATTCCAATGGTATACACCTGGGTTAGCCAAATATCGACCCAATAGTACAACAGCAAATGTAATGTTCGGTCTAGTGCACCCCTGAGCATACATCAGGTTACCAACTGCACTAGAGTACGAGACATTCCTCATAGCCTCTCTCTCATCTTCTTTCTTTGGACACTATGCCAAAGATAATCTCTTACTATGAGAGATAAGTGCTACAACAGGTTTATAGTCAACATATTAAACCTTTGTAGCACTCGCTCAATGTATGTTCTTTGTGAGAGGCTCAATGAGTGTTGAGATATGTCCCGGTGAATCTGTATACCGAGGACAAAAGATTCTTCACCTAAATCCTTCATATCAACGTGTTTGGCCAAAAGTTTCTTTACCTCATGCAACATGGTCAAATCATTTGACGAAAGCAAGATATCATCCACGAACAATAATAGAAATATAGCTTTGCTCCCCTTGACCTTATAGTATAAGCATCTTTCGACTTTGTTTTCCACAAAGTCGAATGGTCGACAAAATTTGCAATTATGCAAAGTTGTTTCTAGTACCTACAAATCAAATATTCCTAGGTCATATCCCACAAGGACTAAAATACTCACTACTAAATTAATCCTAATTACTTGAACCAAAACAACAAGAAATTTAAAAGTTGATCTGGTCAGAGAGAACAATCAATTGTACAAACTATGAATAACAAACAAAGGAAATTTAATGGGTTTGATTTAGGGCTTCGGGATTCACCGATTTAAGAGATTGATCGATAAATCATGGAATTGACTGAATGACAAGTTATAATAACAATTGCGCACATTCACTTATATTCTTTCTCAAGCTATACAAGAATACCCAACTAGTTGATTACCATCTCTCAATGTGAAACCTAACTAGTCAAATTCATTAAGACCAAGCAACCATAAGTTATCACACTAGTTTAGGATCTCTTTATCTCTAAATCTAATGTGTTTATCTTCTTAATGCACAAATCACACTTCACCTCTCAGTCCATCATATGATTCCTAAGATCGCATCTATGGTGATCAAGCATAAAAGCAACAATGAAGCTCAAGAAAGATAAATATGACCTAATAACTTTCATTCAATACCAATCAATCCATAAAACATCAATCAACCCCCAAAATAGGCTACATCCCTAACCCTAAATGTAGTTTAGTTCCAGCCCATGATAAAAGAATGAAAATACATAGAGACTATCAACATTCAAGATAGGGTAGAGAGAGAAGATAAAAAAGGAAGACAAAACAAGCTTACTCCAATCTTGATGCAATACTCCTTTTTCCTCTTCATTTCCTATTTTGGATGCCTTTAATCTCTTTGCCTCGTTTTCAATGCCAAAGCCCCCATTTAGGCCTTCAAAATGAGTATTTATAGTGTCTTGGGGTCAACGAAACCTAGTTTTTGCTAAACATGGGAATAATCGTGACAGTGCCGTCAAAGTCTGTTAGGCGGACTTAATGTTTGTTTAGCAGACCTTCTCGAGTCTCTGGAGTAGTTTTGGACAGTGAATGTCTATTAAGCGGATATTCATGGGTCTTTCAGCCTTCCTTCTCCACTCATGTCCGTTTGGAGGGACATGATGTCCCCTGGGCGGACATACACTGGGCATCTTCAGAAATGTGCACTATTGACCCTTCAGAAAGCCAAATCTCTCCTTAGAGTCTTCACAAAAGTTGTAGAGCTTGTAGTCCTCTTCGAAAGAGTACTTGAACGGGCTTAATCTGACATCCACATCCAAAGTTATGTCTTTTGCCTCAAAATTTCTCCAATTGTACCTATTAAGCAATATATTTGAATTGTGTGAAAATTAACCAAATAAAGCTCCAAATTCATATAGGGATAAGTCAAATTTGTTCCAATTCATCCCAAAATAATATATAAATAATTTGACTTATCATTGAATGAGGTCAAAACCTCATCAAATTTTAGGTACTATTGTTTAGAATCTTGTTTCAGATCGTATGTTGATTTAGTCATCTTACAAACTTTGTCCTAATCCTGAAATCCTTCAGGTTGCTCCATATAGACCTTCTCATTAAGATCACCATTTAGGAAAGAGGTTTTAATGTCCATCTAATGTAGCTCCATGTCATAATGAGCTATTATTGTCATAATCACTCTAAATGCATCCTTCGAGGATACAGAAGAGAAGGTAACATTAAAGTCAACTCTTTCTCTCTGAGTGAATCCCCTGGCAACCAAATGCACCTTAAACCACTCAACTTGACCTTGTGTGTCCTTCTTGGTCTTAAATAGCCATTTGCAGCTGACAGGCTTATAATGTTGAGATAAATTAACAAACTCCCATACCTTGTTATACCTCATAGATTGCATCTCATCCTTCATTGCTTCCCACCACACAAGTCCACATGCGGTCCATAAATGACTTCTGTAAAAGTAACTGGATCCGCAACATGTCCTATATCATAGTCTTGCTCACCCAAATGGACTATGTAATCTGACGAGATAGTAGGTCGTCTCTTTCTGGTGGATCTGTGCAACTACATAGGTTCTGGTATCTCAGAAACCTCTTCCTGAGCAGGTATAGGTCCCTGTGCCTACATAGGCATGGTACTCGGACCTTCATCCACCGAACTTGACTGTATGATGGGAAGATACGAAATCGTAGTATCTGTCCTGCTATCTCCTAGAGGATGTGAGGATCCTCCCTCATTATGGACATTATATTTTAGAAACTTAGCCGTTTGTGATTCCACTATTTCAGCCCCACCTTCTCTAAAGTAAAATCTGCAGCCCTTAGAGTGGTCGGGATTGTAGAACCCCCTTACTATTGGGTACGCACTGGGACGCCCGTAGGTCATTCCGGTATATATCCTATGATAAGGGTGAGCTACGTGCGATCACTACATTCATTCCACATTGCATCATATCAATTTTACCAATAAAGCAGTAGTAGAAACCACAATATTTTTAAAATCAACTTCTTCCTCATTTTATTCCATCAAAATCAAAGGTTTATACATCTATCATC
>JANIIA010000003.1:50443754-50471215 GCA_027478495.1 Erythroxylum alaternifolium | reverse complement strand
ACTCCTATCAGTCGCTTAGCAATTTTCCGGGTCCGGAAACAATTCCAGAAAATTCCCGGAAAATTCCTATAATTCTCAAAAATTAGGAAACTCCTAATGAACCTCTCCAATTACCATTTTAAAACACTTAAGGCACTTTTCCTATTTAGCTCACTTAATCACAATCCAAAAACCGGGAAGATGTCATGTATGCATGTACAAACATTTCATGTGCAAAATTCACTCATTTGCTATGCATGTGCATATATGAATGCATGCATATGTCACTGTACATTTATACACTCATGGCAATAGGTGAGGGGATGTTACAATATAAGATGCTAAAATAATCTTCAAAATAGTGTGGATCAAAGCAGAGTTTGAAGCTTTCAATGAAATCTGCCTAAGAACCAAGGAGGTGATTGTTCTTTTGATAACGAAACCACTCTGAGGTCGGTCCTTCTAACATAAGCACCACAAAGCGGACACGCTGATCGTCCGGGACTGCATGGAAATCGAAATATTCCTATACCCGAAAGAGTCACCCTTGAGGGTCAAAACCATCACACTTTGGAGGATCGAGGTGGATTTTCAAGAGTTGGTTGAACGGACCTAAAGCTTCAGTCGGTGTGGGACGAACAGGGCTTGCTAGGGTATGACCCAATACACCTGAGGTGGGGCGATGAAATGGTGGATTAGTTAAAGGGTGATCCAGACGATCCATACGTTGGAGAAGAAACTGCAGAGTTTGATGAATGGTGAGGGTCTGGAGTTCAACTTTAGTTTGCAACTCAGCCACAACCGTTTCCAAGGAAGGAGGGTTATCATTGGCGTTGGAGGATGAGGACATGATGGATGAAAGCACCAGTTGATACAAGTGGTATCGATAGGCAACACTTTAAGCGGGTGCATGCTCCAGAAGAATAGAACAGAATGCCTTTGAGGGGGAAATTGGCGAGGGAGGAGCAGATTAATCAGAGGATAAAAGGGAAAGTTTAGATATTATTCTTATTCATGATTCTTCGCCAAAGGCGTACAACTTTGTTAAATAGACTCAAACCTTATCACAAAGGTTATTCTAACGAGGGCTTATTCAAATTATTAAAATAAGATAAGAGATATAACAACTATTCTAATTAGAGATAATCTCTCATCCAGTTGGATTTTTTAACCGCACGGCGACTGGTGCGAACAAGCCCCTGCGGTTCTGATTCCGGAAGATTGGTTAAGTCTGTATCAGTGTCCCAACTCCCAATACATGTTTCTGTACATGCGACAGTGAAAGGAATCTCTTTCTTTTTTCTTTTTTTATAAGAAATCTTTTAATTATAATTATTTTAATATCACGTACACGATAACATGTAAATGAAATCAATTTATATAGTAATTCATGTTCATAGTAAATTATTTTTCCAATAAATTAAAATTTTGACTCATATTTTTAATAATATCGAAATTATAATTTTTTATCTAAATTATTCTAATAAAATTTTAAAATGAAAACCCTTCAAATCTTATCTTTACAAACCTTTTACATCAACGTAAGTAAAGCCTCGGTGCCTGGCCCATTGTTTGGAGCAATGTTGTAAATACCGTATCGACTTTAGTATTAGATTGAGTTATGATACGATACCGTACTGATATCGGTCCATATCGTGTACTATTTTGAGCAATTTTTAAATTTATGAAATAGTCCCCAATTTTTTAAAAAATTACAAAAAATCCATTAATATATTGTACTATATACTTTATAATTTTACATCAACTCAATAATTTTCAGATGTTTCATATATAAATAATAACCACAATTAATATGAAAAAAGACAATCATCATATAAATATAAATTTAATAATAAGATAAAGTATTAAAAATATTACAATTGCATCATATAATAAAAAATGATTACTTCAAAACATCAAATAAAAAGAACAATAAATATCCATAACTTTCTAACTATTACAATTTCCAACAAGAGTTCGTGATGAGAAAACAAATAAGTAGAAGTGAAACCTGAAACAAAAATATTTACAATTACACTGCGTATATAGAATTTTACATACACATCAAGTATAAGTAAAATTAAAAGAAGAAGAGAAATAAAAACCTGAAACTTCATTTAATCGTCTGCAGCTTGTGGGGTGGATAATAGTCATAATTACACTGACCCTAATTATCATTTAGTACAAAATCGTTATCAATGAGAGGAGTCTCATCATTATCATCATTCAAATTTAATGCACCAAATGACATGTCAATGCTTCCCCATCTAAGATTATCTCACTTCTACTGAACTCAGTTCCTTAAAAACTCAATTTGTTAAAAGATCGATATTATCAATGCAAATTGGAGCTACTGAACTCCTTGTTCTATTAAGAGTCTTAGTAAACAATAAAAATTAATTATTAAAAAATATAAGAAATTATATCTAAATTAATAATGATTCTAACATTCATTTCTCGAAGCTTTAAATTATAACAAATGAACACCAAGTCATTTAATCTCTTGTGCTCCAATCTATTCCTTTTCTTAGAATGGATGAATTTAAATATGCTCTAGTTTACACTACACATTAGCTTAAAATTCAAATTGAAAGCCTTTACAATTATAGAACGCCAATTTCGAATTGATTCCACTAAGAAACTATAAGTCGTAAGACAGTAAACTTAGCGTTATAAAAAAGATAAAGTGATAATTAATTTCCAACAATTAAGAAAAGAGAAAAGGCTAACACATGGAAAAAGTTTTGCTCTTTATTGAATAACATTTGACGTCTCAAAATTCCCAAAAGACTGCTTATAAAGCTCCATTTGTGAGCTCATGATATCTTACATCATCTCATAAGCAACAACTATTGTAATAGTTAATAGCATTCTTCTATTAACTTTAGCTTTCTTTGTAAAACTTGACCTAAAATAGACACTAGGATTAAAAAATGCCCCAGTTCTAAATAGCGGAGAGTAAATTTGCATTTCTCATATATCATTGATGACTGCAAGATAAGGTGTATACAAAGAAGACCTATTATTCATATTGGCTTTAATTGCTTCCTTCGCCCTCTCCATGACATAAAAAAAACTCACTGTTGTTTTTTCATTATTGTCATTCAAACGAAGCACCTTAACCAAAGGTTTAAAAACTCAGATAACAAATTGGCATTGCGACCAAAATTTAATATTTTCAAGTATAATTATGGAAACCTCCAATTTAGTATTAGACCTAGAAAATTGAGATGCAACCCGCTTATCACTTGTAAATATCTGTCTCAACTTTTTCTTTATTATAACAAAACATTGAAGTGATAAAAAATTCGTTGCAAATTTTGTTACAGAAGGACGACATTATTCTTATCATTGGTAAAATCCTTTTTCATTAAATTTAATACCTATGCACGATTACAGAGGAACTTGATTACCGTTTTAACTTTCTACACCTTCTCATCAATAATAAGAAAATACCTAGCATTTCCTATATGTTCTAACATTAAGTGAATGCAATGTACAATCAAGGAGTTAAAAAAAAAAGAATTATATTTATCTTGTAAACTTCTTCCCACCGCTTTATAAGCGGAATCAATGTTAATAATGGACTAAACAATATTTTCTAACCCTACTTCATTGAAAACTTCATCGAATATCTTAAATAAAGTATTACTATTCCTAACAAGGTCAAATGCATTGATAAACTTTAAAAACATTGAGCCATTTACAGAATAAACTAAAAATAATAATAATACGTTTATATCTTCTATTTGTCCAACCATCATATGTGATTAAACACCTATAAGTAGTCCAATCCATTATTCTTTCTTCAAAACAATTTTTAATTTTATAAATAAGCAACTTAAAAGTTTACCTCTGTAATCATCAATAGAAAGAGCTTTGTATCTCAGATCGTAAAAGGCTATAACATCTACCATAGACTGATAATAGTAAGATTAGGAAGCATTGAATGTTGCACCTATATCATGTCACCATCTAGCCATTGTCATATCTACATTACGAGCCACATCTCTTGATTCCATGGCACTACGAATTAAATGTTGAGTTCCAGAAGTTATTCATGGTGCAAAAAAATTAGTCATTTGCCTTATTCTTTTCCTAACATCAGGTCCAGATGCAACATTCAATTCTTAATGGAAAGAAACACTACCACTACCATTACTACTACCACCTTCAACATTTCTACTATCATCACGAACACTAGCAAATGAACTTTCACTACCAATTTTATAATTCAATCTCTCCCTTCTATCTTTCTCGTGTCGGTATTATTAAAGAAAAGTTTTCATTTTTTACTTCACCTCATGAGTTACTTTTTGACAGGGTTCCACGTCTCCTTTAACCTAAGCTAAATGTGTCTTTAATAGAGTGATTTCTCTACCTTTTAAATGCTTGTTACAAAATAAATAGATAGTATGATTCTTCATATCGGGGACCAATGCAGCATGAGCCCAAATTGGATTATTGTATCTTCCTGAAGCGGTTAATTGTTCAGGAGTAATTAAACTTCCTTCCATTTATCTGTAAAAATAAATGAAAACATATATCAAAATAAAGAACACATACTTCATTACACAATATGTATGTCCATCTTATATAATATAACTCATTTTTTATGATTACATCATACACAATTCAATTTCATCCAACATGATTCATCAGTAAGTCAACAACCAACAATTTAAGTATTTAACATACACAATTACAAAATAAACATGTTCATCTTATGTAATATAACTCATGTTCATCCAACACAATTCAATTTTACCCAACACAATTCATCAATAAGTTAAAAACTAATAAATTAAATATTCAACATACAATTACATAATACGCATGTCCATCTTATGTAATATAACTCATTTTGTATGATTACATCATATACAATTCAATTTCGTCCAACATAATTCAATTTTCTCCAACATAATTCACTGATAAGTCAAAAACTAACAATTCAAGTATTTAACATACACAAGTACACAATACGTATGTCCATCTTATATAATATAACTCATTTTGTATGATTATATCATTATGTGTAAGATTATACTGCACTAAGATGCTTTGAATTTTTCCTTCATATATCTAGAGAAAATTGAGTAATTAACTTCTATACATAAGTATGTAAATGAGGTATCATATCATATCATTAGATTTAGAGGTTTTAATAGAATCAAGGAGGTCATTCCTAACTACAAACTAAATTAGAAGTTAAATGACAAGATTATATGGGCTAAAATGCTTGAGGAAAATACATCAAAGCAAATAGCTTTAGGAATCTTCCTACGATAGAACCCCAAGGTAATATGGTACATACTTTTTGGTTCAATAAATATATTCCAAGAATAGCTTTCATTGCCTCGCTAGTGGGGAAGAGCATGTTAAGTACAAATGATAAAGACAACACCACTACAAATGGTAATCCCTAATGTTGTCTTTATAATTAGGAGATTGAAACAAAAAATCATTTGTTCTTTAAATGCTCTTAATTATTATGCATTAGATATAAAAAAGTGAAATTTATACAAATTATCTATTTCATTAACTAATTGGGATAACTTAGTTTATTTAGCTATTATGAATAGAATTGAAGATTATTCAAAATTATTTTAGTGAAGCAATTCAACATTAAATATCAATATCACAACATATTAATTAATACCCAAATACCCAATACTAATTTTAAGAAAAACAATTATATAACTGTAACAAATTATGATATCAATTAATTATTTACTTTAAACAAAACACTCCATTCATAACAATTCTAATGATCTAATCTAATCCAATTAGATAAACAAAACCTCTGTCCGTTTCATTCAACTTCAAATTTCCAATTTAACCATTCATAACAATTCAATTTCAAGCTCCAATCATTCACAAAATTCACCCAAGTTCCAACCATTCACAACCTCATAATCACAAATACAATTTAGGAGCAGAAAAAAAACCAATTGAAAACACTCCCAAAAAATCACAAATTTAGTGGGTCGGTTTGGGTGAAAACCAGATATGATTTTAGATCTAGTTTCTCTTTCAGGCTAAATAGGAGTAGGCAGCGATGGTGGATAAAGGTGGATGCGAACAGCAGCAGGCAGAGAAGGAGGGAAAGGCACAGTGGAGACTAGAGAGGGAGGCAGATCAGCAAGCGGGGGGAGGCATGATGGCTTCACGTTGGAGGACGGCGGCGGCGAGTGGCGAGACTTGAGAGAGGTGTGTTGGTGAGAGAGGTGAGAGAGAGAGTGGTGCATCTGCTGGGGGGATTTTTTTTTTTTGCTATTAAACCCCTAAACTTTTCAAAATTAATGATACTAGTCGATATTTTACTTGTATTTAAAATACCGAGCGGTACTAGGCGGAACTTTCGGTGTCAATCAGTACCCAAGGTCAGTATCAAAGGGCTTCACACAGTTCTATTTTCTAGTCAGTGCTGGCCAGTACAGAACAATATTCATATCCTTGGTTTGAAGTTGATTATGAACTGGAAGGGCGATGAGAATGTGAACAAAAACAACTCCTCGTAAGATCGAGTTCAATAGTATAATATCTTGTTCGGTACACAAGTTCATATTCATTCAACTCATGATTAAAAAACCTAATTAGTTTGGTTAGTTTAACTATAAAATTTTTGAATTATTCAAAATTTCAGTTCAATTTACTTTAATTACTTCAATTGTTAAAATTTTATCAGTTTATTAATTAATCGATTAATTTTCGTTAATTAATAAGTTCTTATAAACTAAAATAAATCAATCAATTTTTATTTAATAATCATTTTTCAATTAAACTTTTAATTATTCGATAAATAAAGACAATATCTTTCAATCATTTTTTAAATTCTTTAATTTTATTTAATCTTTAACCGGTCTTATAACAATCTAATACCTGTTAAACTTTTTAAACCTTAAACTTTTTGTCTTACCAGTTTAATTTGCAGTCTGATTTTTAAAATAATGTTAATTAGTGATTAGCAGTGGGCCCATAATACTTCCAAAATTTTGGGTTAAAAAGGTCAATTTAAAATCAGATATTCAAATTAAAAAAATTATTTAAAACTTAATTTTTTAATTTTAATTTCAATCTAAAATTTGATCAAAATTTGGACTAAGACAATTTGCCACCTTTACCTCTAACTAACATAATAACGACTGCAGTTAGGATACCAAATATTGAACTAATAAATAACTTTAGCAAAACGGTGACAATAATAATAAAAAATAATTTTTTAATTTATTTAATTCAAATTTTACAACGTAATTACTAAAAATATATATTAAATATCTTAAACTTTTAAATTTACTAAATAAACTAATTTTATAAATCATAATTAAAATACACTTTGAAATTTAAATTTACAAATATGATATAATTTTAATTGCATTAATTACACATATTCTTTGAATTATTTATTTTACCAGATTTATATAATTAAAGTTTTAAATATGTTTAACTATGATTTATAAATTTAATAAAAAATAATTCTCATTATACTAAAAATTGGACTTGCTTCCTTATCCTCCGCACTTCGGGTTCGGCCCAGTACAATCATCCACTGGGCAAAAGCCTACTCTTTTTTGGGAGAGCTAAACACTATATATTTCTAATCCAAGCATAATCAGTTAGCTTTCTAGGGTTTCTATTCTGCAACTCTCTGTGCCGCTCTATTCTGGTACAGATCTTCATATCTACAATCATGAGAAACTTTTAATCTTTGCTTATGAAACGTTTGTGTTAGAATCGATCTAGTGGTTTTGTTTATTATTGTTTACCGGTTTTTGTTTTATGTGAAGATATTATCGGACTCGATGTCTCGTGTTTATGTGGGTAACTTGGATTCCCGGGTCACCGAACGTGATCTTGAAGATGAGTTCCGTAAATTTGGAGTCATAAGAAGGTCTGAATTTTATTGATGGAATATTATCTTTATGTTTTCTTTGATTTGTTATTGTGTTAAATATTTTCGATTTGATGGCAGTTTTTATTGAATTTAAGTTTGTGAGATGAAATCTCTGTGTTCAGTGTATGGGTTGCAAGAAGGCCACCAGGTTACGCCTTTATTGACTTTGATGATAAAAGGGATGCAGAGGATGCAATCCGTGAATTAGATGGTATGTATAGTAGATTTTTCTGTTTTCGTGGCACTTAATTCTGGTTTTGGGGTTGTCAGTAGTTCGATTTCGTTTTGACAGTACAAAAGCTCCATTTTACCTTTAAAGCTTTATGTTTCCTCCCAATTTATTCTTTCTTGAATCTGTAAATCGTTTTTCAGTTTCATAAAATTGATTATTATTTTATTACATATTAAGGAGAAGGTGAAGAACATGTAATTTGACAATTTCATCAACCGTTTATTCTTGGAGCAGGTAAGAATGGTTGGAGAGTGGAGCTTTCCCACAATTCTAGAGGTGGGGGCCGTGGCGGCGGCGGCGGTGGTCGTGGTCGATCTGGCGGCTCTGACTTGAAGTGCTATGAATGTGGAGAGCCTGGTCACTTTGCTCGAGAGTGCCGTATGCGAGTTGGTTCTGGAAGAAGACGCAGCCGGAGCCCTAGATATCGCAGGAGCCCAAGCTATGGCAGAAGGTAAAATCCTCAATTCTGATAAACACACATCACTCAACTTGCATGAGAAAAAGATAGAAAGTCAGTGGACTCCCATTACAATAATTTAAATGGCTCTTGGAACAAACTTTTGTGGAGCAGGAGTTACAGCCCTCGCGGGCGGTCCCCTAGACGTCGCAGCTTTTCACCCCGCGGACGCAGCTATAGCAGGTCACCACCTTACCGTGGACGTGAAGAGGTGCCATACGCCAACGGGTGAGAGTCCCACACTTGTACGTTGGGTGTTCTTCTATTTTTAAAATATCCTTTGACCAATAGTTGGTGAAGGGTTGAGAAGAAACATGAATTTTGTTGATCGGACAACATATAAGACTCATGACAATGTTTGCTCGGCGATGAGTTAGTGATCATATAAATCATAATGCCGTTGTTTTTTCAGGAATGGAATAAGGGATCGGCGTGGAAGCAGGAGCTGAAAGCTGCTGCCTTGTTAATTGGCACTGTTATGATTGAGTGTGTTTATTATGTTTGGACTTCAGTATGGCTATATTTTGAACGGGCAACGCCCCCAGCCTCTTGGTTTGGATAAGTTCCCTTCATACTTATTCCTGTGTTGGCTATTTTATTTTAAGCAATCAGTGTAGTTTTGGGGCTTTCCCAGCTATAAGGGCTGTAGGTGTTAATTATGACTTCATTGAGACAAATTGATCCTAGTATTGGTGCTAAATGTTTATGCTTTCTTTTTTGTGTTGAGGTGTCTTCTGGGTCTGCTTCATTCGTTTTGTGCTTCTACACTTGAGGTGTCATTCTTCGCTGCTCTCCATTGGGGATCTTCAATTTTTGTTGAGGTCCCTGCTAAGTCCTCTCTTCATGCTTCTGTTTGATTGAACTCTCCGACAGTGATGCGCCTCTCCCAAACTCTTGTGGAATTTCTTTTATTTAACTTAAAAGGATAAAGAGCTGCTTCAAACACTTCTGGCAGGTACTATCAGTTCCACAGAAGAAGTGGTTTTGGGGATCTTAGATTATTGAAGACTGAAGTTCTTTAATATGTTATTTCTAAATGAAAAATTTAAGATTGTTGCAATTTTCAAAAAAAGAAAATGATGATTTTCTAAACCAAAACTGGACTTTTTAGCTTACATGTAGAAGGAATTTCTCAGTTGCCATTCATAAGTTTTAGGTTGGTTGTATTGATAGCACGGGGTAAGATATATTTTGAATTCTATTTGACTTGATTATAACAGTATTTAGATAGACTAGAAACGCTAAAATGGTGAATGCTTCCCTTTTTTGTAGTGTCATAGGGTAAGTTTTAAAAATGTGCTCTGTATCTTGGTGGTTGTGTTTAATTCACATTTTAATCTCCCAAATTTCTGATATTCATACATTTTACTGAGATTTGTGGGGGTCCTCATGTATTTTGGCGTCCCTCGACTCCCTGAACATATTTATGAACTACGGGAAGAACTCTTAGCTTCAAAGAGGTCCCACTGCTTAAAGAGGTCTACAAGCCTTGGGCTGCTGACCTTGCATGATGCCATCTAATTATGGATCCTAATCAAGCTGATGAGATTCAACTTTGGATGTCTCCTAGTTCCGTGTGGATGGTTCATCTGGAGGATTGATCCACAAAATTTCTACAGCCTTAGGATTTCTCCATCTCGTGATTCATGTTCTTCGTCCATGCTCGAATAGTAATATTTTAAACCTTCTACGCACACTTGCATTCGTTCACGGTGTTATTGGGATTGTTCCACCATCTTGAAGATTTCCCCTGTTCTGAGCAGTTTTTGTAGATGATTATCGAGGATCAAAATGACGTCCTTTGGTACGAGGTTGTGTATGGTCTTTTATCTTTCCTTCTAGCAATTTTTAGGCTGGTTGACGCCTTGAACCATTACATGTTTGATTTTCCATTTCATCTTAGTCAGCTTGGGTTTCTCTGTTTCTTTCATGGCAATGGCAACATTATTTATGCGCTGGAATTATTTGGGAATTATTTGTGTGTATATATATAAGGCTTCAGCTGTAATGAATACCCACGTGGTAAAACTAAACTTTTGCATCAAATTCACCCGAAGCGTTTCACAGGTTGCAACACAAGTAAGTCCTTATGCTTTACCAAATCAAAGCATTTTCATGATTTAAAAGTGTGTGCACTTTCTGGCCCTTGGAGGTATTACGAGGTTTGATGCAAATGCGTCCAACTACGAAATATTCCGTTTCTGCACGGCACTTGTAGTTTTGCTGTGGGTTCAAACTAATTGACGTGCTCTAGAGGTATTTCCAACTCACATATGTTTGTTTTCTTGTATTAGTCTTGAAGTCGTATTTCACGGTGATTTTGTTTGGATTGTTGTCACGAAAGTGACATTCCGTTGGTATAATTTCATTGCTTTCCCGTAGGAACGCTGTGAAAACCTACCATCTTGTGACTCAGGTTACAATTTGTAAGTTGAAACAAATGTCATTAACTTGATAGAAGTTAAATTCCTGGAATGTTGGTCTAAGAATGTTTGTCGTTTCAACTACTTTCCTGCATAATTTGTTAAGCAGGAAATATAGTAGTTCTTTATTGGTGTCCTTGTAATCACATTTCAAGCAATAAGTACCTTCTAATATACTTAAAAGTTTTATGAGCAGTAGGCTTGTTATTTTCTTAACCATCAATAATATTATCAAAATAGTAACCATTGACACTTTTTTAGCCAATTTCCTTCGGTTTAGATCCTCATTTCTGTAAAACAACGCCGGTTTTCTCCAGTTTGGATCCTTTGTTTAAAATAACCCTATCCAATGCTTAAGATGTTATCCTCTGTTAAAAATAATTCTGTGCAATGCCTAAAGCGACTCCAAGTGACTCTTCCATCCTCTTTTAGAACTCTACTATAATGAAACATAAAATTTAAATATATCTAAAATAGCAAACCGTAAAAATATTTAAATAATGATTAGTACTTGCAAGGTAACTCATCGCTTAATTAGACGCATTTATAAAAGCGCATAGAACTGTACAAGCATAAATAGAAGCATACCAAAATGGTATAGTACTACAAATTTAATAATTTAAAATATATAAATAACTAAATAAATAGACAATGATAAATCAAACACACGCAAAAAGGCAAAAAGGAAGATAATTGTGTGTGACTTAAAAGTTTGCAAGTTATTATCAATTTGTTTGAATGATAAGAACTTGTTAAATTTCAATAGAAAAGTTTGTAAATAAAAGAAACTTGTTAAACTTTAAAACGAAAGGAGCCTCTTAGTGTTTAAAAAATAAAAGGAGCCTGTGAACGTTAAAAATGAAAGGAGTCTGTTAACGTTTAAAAAATAAAAGGAGTCTGTTAACATTAAAAACGAAAGGAGCCTATTAACGAAAGAAACCTCTTGCAATATTAAAAAAGAAAGAGCCTATTCCAATAGTGAAGGAGCCTTTTGTAAATTAAACACACATATTGGAATGCAAGAATTTAAAAGTTAAGAGAGAGAGAGTAACACAGTAGATTTATACTGGTTCGACTTATAACGAAGCATGCGTCCAGTCCCCAAATATTCGACTTGAGTATTTTACTATAAAACTGCAAGTAGTAAATTTTCATGAACCTCTCTAAGCTTACAAGTAAATATTTTTCAAGGTTCTTCAACCTTACATACTCGTAGTGTTTAACAAACTTCTACAAGCTTTAAAAAAAAATATATAAAGGGTTTAATAGTATCTCTCAACAAAGTGTTTTCACTTTTTAAGGCACAAGGAGTTTGACATAGATATAACTTTCAAGAATATTGATGCTGTTGGAGTATTTAGCAAATCTATATATTTCGCAGGTGCAATGACTTTTCCTTAAGTAGACATTTTCTTCAACTAACTTTTACTTCATTTCTATTCTGAGTTGACTTTACATCTAATGAATTTTTGATATCACTTCTGCTGGAATCTTCTAATATTTAGACGTTAAGAGAAAAGTTTTGCCAACATTTCCGGAGTTAATTGTTCAAATTAGTAAGATCTTTCCAGACATTGTGAAATCATTTCTAATAAGGTTCCTGCAAAAAAGAAATTATTTTTCTTATGATTTTATTTCCTTTTAAGAATTATG
This sequence comes from Erythroxylum alaternifolium, assembly GCA_027478495.1. Taxonomy (NCBI): domain Eukaryota; kingdom Viridiplantae; phylum Streptophyta; class Magnoliopsida; order Malpighiales; family Erythroxylaceae; genus Erythroxylum; species Erythroxylum alaternifolium. The sequence goes on along the minus strand of JANIIA010000003.1, from coordinate 50,458,574 downwards.
TTGTTGCCAATAAAAAGAAATAACTCTGATTTGAATTTTGAAATATTATTAAGTTATCATCAAAATTATTAATAACAAACCATGAGCTAACAATCTCTCCCTTTTTGATGATGACAAACAATAACAAATATATTTTCAAAATTTAAATAATAAAGGATTTTCAAAGATACCGTAAACTTTATATGCTCTAACTCACAGTCATGATTAGAAGGAGCCTTTCTTATACTTCACAAATTCAATTCAACAATATTTAAACAATTAGCAGAGAATTTATCACAGATATAAGAGAAAATATATCATTAACTCTCCCCCTTCGTCATTATCAAAAAGTAGAGGGGAAATAACTAGAAAGTAAGTCAAAAAATAGCACAAGTATGTGAAAATAAACCAAGCAAAAAATAGCGACAAAGTTATTTAAGAGATTCAAAAATTTTTCAAAGCATAATTTGCATGTCAAGAATTTGATTTTGCATGCTATCGATCTGGCCATGCATTGGATCTTAATTGGAGCGAATGTCCCGCAGTTGTTCAAGGATCAGATCATTTGTACTCTTGAGTGTGACAGGAGCTGGTTTCTATGGGGCAGGACCTAAAAGGTTTACTGGTCTTTCTGTTTTCTTTTCTAACCACACATTGTCTTTCAGTTTATATCCAAATTGGTAGGGAATAGATGAACAGAACTTTTCAGGTTCATGCCAAATCCAGATTATCAAAAGACACTCCATAATAGGCAAAAATCTTGGTTAATAACATCCCATACGGTAGACCACTAGTGGTATTCTTATGACTTCCCTTATCCACCATAAATTTTAGGATTATTGCTGGGAGATTCATCTTATTTCCCTTTAGAAGATTGTACACCACATACATATCCAGGAGACTACATCTTTCCACTGAACTACTCCTTGGAAAAATTGAAGTAGCAAATATTGATGCAAGGCATTTTGGCAGTAAGTCCAGATGTCTACACCATGGTCTCTATTCGTGGGCATTCTCAGTATGCAAGCAAATAAAATTTACAACTTTTCCTAAATCAAGATCAGTAATGTCCCACTTATGACAAGGAAGGTGAGTTCTACCTATGGGAGTCATGTTCAGCATGTTTCCCAAGATTTCCTCAATAATCAAGATTTCAAGTTCACGTATCCAAGAGATGATTGCTAACTTCCCATCAAATTCATCTTTTCTCATGTGTGTGTAAAATGATCTAACTAAATCATCACACATTGTCTCATTCAAATTCAAAAAATTTTCCCAACCTACAAAAAGAAAATGAGAAGAGATGGGAATACCAAAGTCATCGAACAGAAGAGGAGGCAAAATGCATCCTGCAACCACCTTGCGCTTCTTGTACCACATTTTGTATCATGCTTCAGCTTTGATTGACTGAAATAGCTTAACTAGTGCTGAAGACTCTCCTTTCTTTTGTTTCTTCGATATTGACTGTTTTGGCTTCGGAATTTTTTCAAACAGGGCTTCTTCATAAAATGGCTCATCCCTAACAATAGGGTCCTCAATCTTATCTTCAATTATAGGCGCTTTACCTTTTTTTATTTATTCCTTTTTCTTTTTCAAGATTCTTCTTCTTCTTTCTGTTCGCGTTAGAGCTTTTTTCTTTCTCAACAGCTTTCTCAACTTGCTTTGCAAGATTTCCTCCTGTTCGTGGACATCTTATTAAATGGAATGGTTCTTCATCTGAACCATCATCATTAACAATTTAGTGTACTTTAAGCAATTTCTTATCTGCGGACTTAGGTTGAGGAGTAGTAAATGGTAGTGGTGCAGAAGTTTTGAGAGATAGAGTAGAAGGAGTAAGTAGAGTGAGAGTAGGTAGTGACAGTGAAGGATAATGAAATCTTACTTTTCTTATTTGTTCTCCCTCACTAGAAGATTTTTCTTCTTCTTCCTTCTCTTCTTCTGCTTCTTTTTCTTTTTCTAATGAGCTAGGGTTTGAGTAATCAAATTCTTCTTCACCAGAGTCAGAGATATATTGCTTGATTATTGATTCATTTTGTTTGGAATATGAATCAAAGTTTGATTCTAGAGACATCACAGCCAAAATCTTTCTCTTTCCCTCATCTGGAGTCTCCTGAGTAGACGCTTCTGAACCTTGGGCTTTTTTATAGAGGTGATGGAAATAGGTTCAGTGGGGGTGTTTAATGATCCTACTATTGGCAACAGAGAGGAAGATTCAGAAACAAGAGTTTCAAACTCTTGTTCATAGCGGAGAGTTTCGCCATGGCTAGTAATGGGAGTCAAGGTTTTCTTTTATCCCTTAGGTTTTGTTCTTTCCATTTCAAGTAAGCTGGTGAGATTTGGGAAATTTTAAGTAAAAAATTTGAGTAAAAATAGAGAGTTAGGGTGTAGAGAGGAAAAATGGTGCTTTTGAGAACGATGAAGGTAAGTGGAAGGAAGAAAACTTTTTTAGGATATACTAAATGATACTTGAGCATTGATTTCATGTGAAAATGAACAATCGTACACGCTATTAGAGGAGGTGTAATCGTCTGCGTATCTTCTATTAGTCACATATGGAAAAGCTGTCAGAGCGGCACACACACACACACACATATTTAAAGCCAAAATGATGATGTTTTTTTAAGACACGAGTATTCTACCCTATTAAACTAAGATGAGCCTTTTAAACTAAGAGGAGCCTTCTAAACTATCCTTTTAAACTAAGAGGAGCCTGCTATAAAAGAACATATTAGAAGGAGTCTACTAATATCTGCAAAGAGAAGTACCATAAAACCTTTATACAGAGTTAATATCAGATAATGTGCACACACCAAGCTCTTTTCTCAACACACAAAATCTATCTTTAAAGAGTGGCTTAGCAAAAATATCAGCACTTGATTTTTAGTTTTAACATGCAAAAGATCAATGGTTCTTTTTATAACATGATCTCTAAGAAAATGATATTTGATTTCTATATACTTAATCCTAGAAAGATGCATAGTAATTTTAGAGAGATTTATTGCACTTGTATTGTTACATAGTATAGGAATATGATCAAAGTTCAGAGAAAAGTCTTGGAGTTGATGTTTCATTCATAAGATTTGAGCACAACAGTTGGCAGCTGCTATATATTCTACTTCAATTGTCGAAAGAGCTGTGCAATTTTTTTCTTGCAAGACCAAGAAATTGGACATGTTTCAAGAAATTGGCAGTGACCACCTGTCGTTTTCCTATCAACTTTATCATCTACATAATCTACATCACAATAGCCAACTATGTTAAAAGAATCAATTTTTGGATGCCATAATCCAAGTCCATAGCTCCACATATATAGCGAAAGATCCTGTTGACTGCTTGAAGGTGACTCTCTTTTGCATTTGATTGAAAGCATGAACAAAGACACACACTAAGCATTATAGCTGGTCTTAAGCTTGTAATATATAGTAGTGATCCAATCATTACTCTATACTTTGTCTCATCTGTAGCCTTGCCTTCTTTATCCTTATCAAGTTTAGTTCCAGAATACATAGGAATACCCATTGGTTTGACATTTTCAAAATGATATTTCTTGATGAGTTCCTTTGTGCATTTGTCTTGACTAATAAAGATTCCTTTTTCTGTTTACCTAATTTGCAACCCAAGAAAGAAGGATAGTTCTCCCATCATACTCATTTCAAATTCTCCTTGCATTAAAACTGAGAATTCTTCACATAAGGATTGATTAGTAGCACCAATTATTATGTCCTTAACATATATTTGCATTATGAGTAAATTTTTCTCCCCTTTCTTAATAAACAAGGTTTATTTACCTTTCCTCTTTCGAAGTTATTCTCAAGTAGAAAATTACTGAACCTCTCATACCATGCTCAAAGAGCCTGCTTTAGACCATGCAAAGCTTTAGTCAACTACATCACGTAATCAGGATGATTCTCATCTTCAAAACCTGCAGGTTACTTAGCAAACACTTCAACTGTGCATTTCTTCTATCAGCATTAATCCACACTTCTACTTTGTTAGTAGTAGGAGATGTGGCTCCAACTTTGATAGCTTGCTAAATTTCGATATCTACAAATTGAAGATAAATAGTCACTCTCTCTTTCCAATAGGAATAGTTGTTTTCATTGAAATAAGGAGACTTTGAGATGGATTGTCCTTCAAGGCTTCTTAAATTAGTAAGATCCTTCTGAATGTTATCAAATCATTTCTAATAAAGTAAGTTCATTAAAAAGGTTCCTGTAAGAAAGAAAGTATTTTTCCTATGATTTTATTTCCTTTTAAGAATTATGGAGTTACCAATAAAAGGAAATAACTCCGATTTGAATTTTGAAATATTATTTAGTTATCGTCAAAATCATTAATAATGAATCTAGAGCTAACAGACAACGTTTATGATTAATGGTTCTATGTAGGTATGCAAGTAAAGATTGACTTTATGAATTAAATTAAGAAAATTTTAAAAATACTCCCATATTTAGGAGAAGATGTTATGATTCATTTCAAGGAAAGAATTGAAAAAAGAAAAACAATGAGTGAAGTTTTATTTAATTAGATACAATATTGTTGGAATAGATGGAGTCTTTGCATAAGAAAATCACCTACACTAGTTTTCAACATTTCATAGTCATCAATCATATCTTGAAAAAAACAAACACCTATAAAATACTAAATACCAAGAACAATAAGAAGTAGGATCAATTAGTAGCTTCTATCCATAGATCTTCGCTAGATAAAAGTATTTTACATAAATCATATATAACTAAAAAATCAACCCCAAGCAAAGCATTCTCAAATAAACATTTGAGTATGGTGAAGACTCCTATAAAATCAGCCATTGAAGAGTCAAAAATCCAATAAGATGATAAAGTCAACGTATCCAATACACAAGACTCCTCACTTTGCGGGAGTTTGGGGAGAGTCATAATGTACGCAGCCTTTTCTTGTATTTTTGCAAAGAGATTGTTTCCGTTACTTGAACCTGTGTCCTTATAGTCACAAAGGAACCATTTTACCAGTTGCTGTAAGGCTCACCACCTCCATTAAGATGATGAAGATAACAAAATCTAAAGGTTTGGATGGTAGTCTCAAAATTAAATATATAAAATCTTAATATCTCGACTCGTTTATAATTAAGTATTATTTTCTTATAACACCAACATCAACATAAAGATACTCTTAATATTTTTTCTTGAGACTAATGATTTACAAATATACAGAGAAGATGAAAAATAAATAAAATTTGCTTGATCTTTATTATTATGTGTGAGATCTCATATCGGTTAGAGAGGAGAACAAAACACTCCTTATAAGAGTACGAATATCTCTTCCCTATATACGCATTTTTTCGGGTGCAGAAAGAGCAAAATCATGAGGGCCTTGGCCCGATGGGCAATTCAAAGTGGACAATATCTATGGGAGGGTGGTCTGGATGATATCAGAGTCGATTCCCAATCCGTTGTGTCAGTGAAAACGCTGGGCCCTAAGGGGGTAGATTGTGAGATACCACATCGGTTGGAGAAGAGAACGAAATACGCCTTATAAGGGTACAAATACTTCTTCCCAGCAGACGCATTTTTTGGATGCGGGAAGAGCAAAATCGTGAGAGCCTTGGCCCTATGGGCAACCCAAAGCGGACAATATCTGTGGGCGAGTGGTTTGGGTTGTTCCAAATGGTATCAGAGTTAGTTCCTGACCTGTTGTGCCAGTGAGGATGCTGGGCTCTAAGGGAGGTAGATTGTGAGATCCCACATCGGTTAGAGAGGAGAACGAAATACGCCTTATAAGGGTATGAATATCTCTTCCCCATAGATGCATTTTCTCGGGTGTGGGAAGAGCAAAACCGTGAGGGTCTTAACCTGATGAGTAACCCAAAGCGGACAATATCTATGGGTGAGTGGTCTGGGTTCTTACAAAATGTATCAGAGCCGATTTCTGACCCGTTGTGCCAGCAAGAACGCTGGGCCCTAACGGGGGTAGATTGTGAGATCCCACATCTGTTGGAGAGGAGAACGAAGTATATCTTATAAGTGTACGAATACCTCTTCCCCATAGATGCATTTTTCTAGGCGCGGGAAGAGCAAAATTATGAGGACCTTGACCTGATGGGCAACTCAAAGCAGACAATATCTATGGGCTGGTTGTCTGAACTGTTACATTATGTAACATATATATAAAAAATTCATAGTCATATAAGTAGACATCAAAACTCTATCCTCCTTATCTTTTCATTTTCATTTATCATTTATTAGAACAAAAAATTATCTTCAAGTTTATGGTTGCAAACACAAACTTTAACTTAACACTTAAAATGATTTAGATATTTAAGAATGTGAATTATTAATAAAGGGCAAATCTTAGTGCACAAGGCTTCCCACTTTGCAAGGGTTTTATAAAGAGACTATTTCCGTGACTTAAATTCGTGGCGTTCCGGTCACAAAATAATAACCTTACTGATTGCTCCAAGGCTAATAACTGAAAACGAATTAAATAAGCTAGATTATCTTTAATATATAAATTACAGATGATTAAAGTCAACTAAAACTCATTTGTTAATAACTCTAGCTCGTTTGTACATTACTGAATTTAACAGGGTTGAATTCGTTTAAAGGGTGACATATAATTGCATGTCTTAGAAGAACTAGTTTATTTTCTGAGGCTGATGGGTAATATTTTTAAACTTGGTTTGGAGGATCTACACGAAAAGAGCAACTATCAACAATCATTTTGGAGCCAGCTAGCTGTGATGTAATGTAAATCACATTGGTGAGGATCTACAGATGGAAGCATTGGTGGGATTAGCAGAAGAAAGAAATTACGAGACTTTCAAGCTCCCTGGGTACAACAAAAAACTAAAAAATAAAGAGAGTTTCTCCTGGAAATATGCTGTCAGATTCTATCCAGAGTTTTTGTTCAGCATTCTATCTGGTTTTTGTACCCTAGTCGATCATGTTTCTCTCGTCCTCTTCCCCTTTTTGTTCCCCTGTCGTCAGACATTAGCTTAGTTTCTTGTACTTATGTTAAAGATCAGAAAGCTGGATATCTGTACTGAGTCTCTTCCATCGTGCACAGAATTTTCTGTTTTAAAAACACTTTCTATCTGAGGCCATCCCCTCTAGAAATCTCCATCCAAAGCTGTTTAAGAAGAGAAAAAGCTCTTGCTCTCATAGTTGGCAATGATGGAAAAATGTGTGAAGTCTTGTTCTGTTAAAGCTATATTAGCTTTGAATCATTGCCTTTTTAAGTAACAATCCCTTCCATTGATACGACTATCATGGACTTGAAGAAGGAAAAGCAAGTTTGGTAAATCATTGGCATAAAATCTATTGAAGGATTCCCCTCAGCTGTTTTTCTTAATTTGATTGACGAGTTCTTAAAACTGTAGGTTTGATGACACTCAACAGGAACAACAGTATGAGAAGTATTTGCTTGCAAATAAGAAGTCTTTTCTTTTATTAGAGCATGAAGGTGGGAAAAATGGTAGGAAGGCAGAGAACACAGCCACCAAAACTGCGAGGTTCAATTTGGTTCCAGAGATTCAGGAACCATCAATGAGTCACACTATTGATCCAGGAAGTGATGGTTTTCTGCATTGGAGCAGAGTTTTCCGCTTTTCCTGTCTACTAGCACTATTTATCGATCCATTGTTTTTCTTGATTCCATCTGTGAAGAGCAACGATTCTTCATCATGCTTGACCACAGATTTCAACTTGGGAATTACACTGGCGTGCTTTCGCACTCTCACCGATTTGCTATATATAATGAACATAGCAGTAAAGTTTCAGACAGCCTACATAGCACCGAGCTCTAGATTTTTGGGGAGGGGTGAACTTGTTACAGACCTCAAGTTGATTGCCAAGCGTTACTTAAAATCAACTTTTGCTTTAGATCTTATAGCATCTTTACCGCTTCCACAGGTTTGTTAATGCTATTGACATTTCTCTGATACGTTATTGACAATTTTCAGAGAGTGCCCTGGACTATTAACATGCAACTGAAGTGGTTATTTTACTGACAGATACTGATATGGTATTTTTCACCAGTAACTAGTCCAAACTCTGATCAGAACAACGATGTCGTTGTACTAATTGTTCTGTTCCAATTCTTTCCGAGATTGTGCACGATTTTTCCATTAAGTTCTAAGATATCCAAAGCCACAGGAGTGCTAGCAAATACTGCATGGTCTGGTGCTGCATACAATCTTCTACTGTTCTTGTTGGCTAGTCATGTAAGTGACTTGGCACCAAAATGCTGTTTGATTATAACATTGCATTCCGCTTCCTTTTGTCGCTAATGTACTGCAGATTTTGCAATGACTTTGGTTCTGATAATTTAGATCTTAGGGGCCGCATGGTATTTGTTTTCGTTTGAGCGTAATGCAACATGCTGGAAGCGAGCTTGTATGGAAGAACCTGGTCCTGTGAGATGCGATGTCAGATACTTCGATTGTAAGAACATAGACCAATTTGATGGGCAGATATGGATAAACAATACTCTTGTATTTACTCTCTGTGATCCGGACAATGGCACTGTCTTGAACTATGGCATATTTGCCAGTGCTGTGACAAAGAATGTTCTGTCAGCGCCCTTCCTTAAGAAGTACTTCTATGTTCTATGGTGGGGCTTGCAGAGCTTGAGGTAAGCATCTGATATTCATGATTAACTAAATCGGAAATACTGCTTTCTGGAATCTCTGATCATACTGCGTTACTGTGTTTTCAGTACCTATGGCAATAACTTGACTACAAGCATATTTGTCGGGGAAACAACATTGAGCAATCTAATTTCGATTCTTGGTCTGGTATTGTTTGCCCACTTTATTGGAAACATGGAGGTACTGAATGCGTAAAAATCAAGATTCTTCAATAACTTTCAATTTTCTGCTAATCCAACATATCTTTTTCCTCAAGACCCATATGTCTCTTACAAATTGACATGCTTTTATAGACATACTTGAAATCCATCACTCACAGACCGGACGAATGGAGGGCAAAGCAACGAGACACAGAGGAGTGGATGAGACACCGGCAACTCCCTGTCAGCATAAGGGAACGTGTCAGGAGATTTGTTCATTACAAGTGGCTTGCAACTCGAGGGGTTGATGAAGACTCCATTTTACGTGGATTGCCAACCGATAATCGTCGACACATCAAACGCCACCTCTGCTTAGGCCTCGTTCGAAGGGTAAGTTACGTGGTTTTCAATTTCATCTCTTTGATACGTTGAGAGTTTCGATCCCCATTTTGCAGGTCCAATTTTTCTCGCAAATGGATGATCAACTTCTTGACGCCATATGCGAGCGACTGATCTCCTTTTTCAGTACCAAAGACACGTGCATAGTTCTTGAAGGTGATCCCATTATAGAGATGCTGTTTATCGTGAGAGGAAAGCTTGACAGTTCAACAACGGACGGGGGTCGATCAGGTTTCTTCAACTCAATCACTCTGAGTCCTGGAGACTTCTGCGGAGAGGAACTGCTCTCATGGGCATTGGTACCAAAGTCTAATACCAGTCTACCATCTTCCACAAGAACAGTGAAGGCTCTAGAGGAAGTGGAAGCCTTTGCATTACGAGCAGAGGACCTTAAGTTTGTGGCCAATCAGTTTAGACGACTCCATAGCAAGGAGTTACAGCATACTTTTCGTTTCTACTCTCACCATTGGAGAACATGGGCTGCATGCTTTATTCAAGCTGCTTGGCGAAGTTACAAGAGGAGGAGTATGGCAAAGAGACTGGGTATTATGGAGCCTTTCGGAGATCCGTTAAACGAACAAATGACTGATGAAATAACAGAAGAGGAAGAGCTTACAAGTTCTTCACCGTCGCCTGAAATAAAACATAACCTTGGTCTGTTCTCTTTTAACAAGAGGAAAGGAAGTGGCAAACTCAAACTTGGTATGAGTCCAAGGTTGCAAAAACCTGATGAGCCAGATTTCTCGAGAGAGCCAGATGATGATGACTAGTAATAAGATTATCTATATTACTTAAATTATGATGATTCATTCATCTGTTAGTCTGGACTCTGGACGGTGATTCTGCTCTGACCAAGAATCAGTAGTTGGTATCTAATACGTGAACAAAACATGATTATTTGAGAAATGCAGTTTCATAAAAGTAAATGTAAGTTAGGAACTCGGAGGGGCTTGTCAGAGACCAAAACAAGAACCCAGTCAACTACTTTGAAAATGACGAGGTTTTCTTAATGTATGCTTGGAACCAGCAGTAAATAATACCGAACCGAACCCAGCAACAGGCCATCTTTACGTGAATCAGAAAATTGAATGAGACATGCCCTGCGACGGATGGCTTGTCAAATCAAAAAGATCTTTTATTTGTTTGGTCGAAGCCATTGTCTTTCTAATGGAGTAACCAACCAGGAGAGTGGTCAGCTTGTCCTAATATTAGACAAAGCCGAACCCACATACATAAATCAGAATCAGCATTTTTCCCACTAAAGATCTCTTGGTCCTACTCCTACAGGCTCTTGCAGTCCCATAGTTGCAACTAGTGATGGTTGTGTCAACTAATGTCTCCTCAACCTCATGCTTCTATTAAGATTAGTTTCCATCCCTTCGTTTTTTGGCTGCCGACACTATCTTTTCTCTTTTTGTGTCTTTTTATCACTTCCAAAGCAAATTAGTATGATAAGAAACAAATTGTATGAGAAGGGAATTGACTGTTGCATCGGAGGGAAATGGCATATCTGCAAATTTACATATATTTATTCACACACTTTCAAGGAAGATCAAGTCCAGAATGCAAGAAGCAAACTCGTTCTTCTGCCTTGCTGAAACTATGAGGGCTTTACAATTTATGTCCTGAAAATTAACAATAAATAACAATCAACCAAGAATACAAGTCAACCGCGAAAAAAAAAAAAAGTCCTGCCTATGATGAACATCATAATCCATTGCCTGACGCAAATTGCTAAGGTAAAAGCCTAAGAGAAAATGTGACTGTAATGTGGAGGGTAATCATCGTGATGAATCTTCAAAGCAAATGCTTGAACTGGGATCTAATTTGATTTATTGAAACAGAAGGGCCTTCATCAATAATTGCCAAGGAAGGAAATCCCGGAGTTCGCTCTCGTTTCAATATGAACCCGTGTGGCCCTTGATGCAATATTTTCATTTATGTCTTGGCCGATACAGTATTTAGCTACTGTAGCTCATCTGCTCACCGATCAGATCAAGGCCAACAAGAAGGAAGGTGACGCCTTGGAAGAGAAGGAAGTAGAAGTGAACACCTTGTGCAGATAAGAGACTCCGAAGAGAAGCTGTCAGCAGGAGGAATGCCAGAGCAAGTTCTTTCCTATATATTTTGTTCACTTTCTTAATTGGTTTAGCAGCAGCTTCTTTCTGTTCCTTTAATTGATTCAACTCTCCAAGCTCACTCTCAGAAGCTCCTCTGACTATCTGTGGCTGATTAGTTGTCTTTGCATCTCTCTCTGCGGCAGCAAGTAAATCCGATTCTGATGATCTACCAGCTTTTTTTGTGACAACCCACTCATAAGAGCTACCCAACTGGAATAGGCCCGATACCATTGCATTGAATTTTGTAACAGACATGGTATTTTCAAAGAGGAGGTAAGGAACAATAAAAGGGAATGATTTTGGAGCTGGAAGAATGTTGAGGAATGACATTAGGACAGGCACATAACAAATCACCCACATAGGAAGCTCAGCCTCCGGAACGAACATGGTTAGTGGAAGAATTATGCAGAACAGCGTGAACGAATAGAAAGGAAGGATAAGCTTCCTCAACAGGAAGAATAGCAGTATAAGATTTGCTTTCTTCCATATTGCAATCTGTAAAATTGGAGTACCAGAAGTTCGTCAGTCTGTAGAAAACCAATTATCCTTAGAGAATGGATGAAATCGTAATAAAGTATACCTTAGAAGTTAATATTGCAGGAAGACACAATCGGAAAAGTTGCATCTGGCCAGAATGCCAACGATGTTGTTGTTTCCTGTAAGCTTCATAGGATTCAGGAAGTTCACAGAGGACCTAAAATTTTACATACACGATTCATTTCGTTAGGGCAAGCATCTGAGTTTTGAGGAAGATTTTAACTGCCCAATTTTCACAACAGGATGTACTAGATCAATTATGCAAAAAGGTAGTCATGCTAACCATTTTACTGAACTTTCAGAACTTGAATGAAAGAATTAGAAAGGTAGCTCTTCCACAGTATACCAAGAATAACTGCATAAGTGAAATTTTAGGTGATAGGAACCTAACTTACCTTCACATCATTAAGGAAGATGAATTTCCAACCATTCAGATGTGCCCGGACAGCTATGTCCATATCCTCTACAGTTGTCCTCTCAAGCCATCCACCAGATTCCTCGAGGGCTTTTATTCTCCAAACACCAGCAGTTCCATTAAAGCCAAAGAAATTCAGAAAGACACCATTGACTTGCTGTTCAACTTCAAAATGAAAGCACAAATTGATATTTTGAAGACGAGTCAACAAATTCTCATCCTTATTCACAAATGCCCATCTTGCCTGAACCAATCCTAGTTCGGGATTGTTCTGCAACATAGATAAGATTGTCACGAGGATTAAGTCCTGTAAGGAGTATTTACATAAATAGAAGTAGAAAATTTAGTCTTTCTCGTGGCTCACCTTAAAATGTGGGACTGCTAGCTTAAGGAAGTCAGGATTAGGTTGGAAATCTGCGTCAAAGATTGCAACGAACTCATAGTCCTTCACATACTCGCAACTCATGGCAGACTTGAGATTACCAGCTTTATAACCAGTTCTAATGGTACGGTGTCTGTAAATGATGTTAACACCCCTTTGACTCCATTTAGCAACCTCTGACTTTATCAAACACTGGATGCTCTCATCATTGGAATCATCAAGAACTTGAATCAGTATCCGATCTTTTGGCCAAGTAATTTGGCAGACTGCAGAGATGGACTGCTCATACACCTGAACAAAAGGATAACAGTTTGTACAGATTCTCTTTTTTTTTTTTTTTAATTTCAAACCGCTAAACCTTTGCAAAATTAATTTCAAACTTGAACAAAAAGTTCTTCAAATATCAAATTCCTAGCTAAAGCCACATGAATGGGCAAGGCATGAGGTTATGAGTACACTCATTTCAGTATCTTACCTCTCTTTCGTTGCACATAGGAATCTGAACCAGAACCATGGGATATTCAGAACCTGGTGCCTCATTATCATCGGACTTCATTGTATCCCCATCAATTTTTGGCTTAATTTTCTTATATTTGATCCAGAAGCAACCCAAGCAAAGTATCATACGATCCAGCGATTGGATAAGGAACAGAACAACACAAAATTTAGAGAGAGCTTGAATTAGAGGTGCAATGTAATCAGCCCGAAAGGTTAACCAAGCAACATAAACAGTGTGAAGCAAGCCTTGCAAGTCCGAAGTCCTTGGAATGTGCAAATTAGCATTCTCAAAATAATGCCAACCTTTAAGGTAAGCGACAACTTCAAAAGCTAAGATTGCCAAAGAAGACAATAAGAACGCCCGAATAAATTTGAGTAAAACTTTCCCCCTCACCATCTTCTCACTAGCCACAGTAACACCTTGTCCAAAGATCAGCCTTTGTTTGATGGTTCCAAGCAATGCCCAGAAGAGAGAAGCTATCCAAGCAACACAACCAACAGCTCGATGAGCCTTGAGAAGTAAGACCCATCGTACTTGCTTCGCATTCTTGCCTCTGCTCTTTTCAACTGGCTGGAATGCAGCATCTGGACCGTTAATTTCCACAACAGAGTAATTGGGGTTCTCCATTTTGACCACTACCGGTGCACCCTTCTTGCTACCTTTTGCCCACCATTCAGAAAAATCCAATCTTGGAGCCATTTTCTCTATCCTGAATACAACTTCAGAGCCAAGAACAGACCTTTATATGTCCACAGCTTCAAAGCTTAACACTTCAAAGCACCACCATGCTCAGAAAAACTTCAATACCAAGATCCCAACACCAACAAATGAAACACAGCCATGTCAGGAACTAGAATGAAGAACTAGATCCCCCAGTCAACCTTCTCAAGGAACACACTTGAAGGTCACTCCTGCTATGCACAATGTAGCAAAGAAAAACGAAGGTAAAGGGAAGAGTGTGATGTGCTCTTTTAATCTGGAAGACACTCTTACAAGTACGCCATAGATCCAGCATGGCAAAGCAATAATAAGGGGAAAGGTATCTGCAGCTTGCAAGAACCTACCACCATGTGTGTGTCTGCCTGTCTACTGATACGGCCAAAGCCCAAAGGCTGTCCAAAACTTACCGTATTTTTACCATTTACCCTTTATCCAGAAGCTGTTAAATCTGCTTAGAACAATTAGACGCCTTTTCTCATAAATAATTATAATCCTTCTTCTAAAAACATAAACATAAATCACACTAACATGGACTTCCAAGGTCAATTCAGTAAACATCAGTTGACTAAGAAACCAACACCACAGAACATGGAAAGGTCTGTAGCTAAAACGTGTTGCAGTTCCATAACTGTGGTATCTTTAAATTAGCAAATTTAGAGAAGCAGGAAGATAATTAGAACTATCTAATGTAATGCATAAAATGGTAAAACTGTTAAAAGAGACATGTCATAATTGAAGGCCAAGGTCCAACAGATAAAATATTGAAAAGAACACTTCTGATATGGGAAACTTAGGTACAGTCTACTCTTTACACTACTCTTCGACTAATCAAGATAATTAAGGCTCTCCTTTACAGGAGGTCTTGAGTTCGAGTCACACAAAAGGAGGAGAAATAAAAAATTTGTCCTATTGATGATCCTCTAGCTCCCTGGGTAAAGCTCCTTGATCGGATCAATTACGGACGCCTCGCTTCCAGCGGCAGTGTGGGAGTTGAAGCTACTCG
>JANIIA010000003.1:50411309-50443654 GCA_027478495.1 Erythroxylum alaternifolium | reverse complement strand
GACATGTCTAAAAATAAAATGTAATTTAGGTTATGCTGTCACTCTTTATCTTAGAATATATTATTCACAACTCAAAAAGTAATATTTATAAAATCGAGATTTTAGTGTCACACAAACTTTAACTATTTAAACTTAAAGTTTTTCAATTGTAAAGACTTTTACCAAACTGCTACTAACTTGTATTTTCTATTTATGCATTATTTATTCAATATAAACTAGATACTAATTGATCATAAATCAGATTTATAAAATTTTGTAGGTAAAATATATACATTAACTCTTAAAGTTTAAAAGTCCAAATAATCATTTAAAATTTTAAAGTTTATAAGTTAATCTTCAATGTTAATATGAATCTACAAAACAACTTATAGTTATATGAAAATTTTATATTAATATAAAATAAATTATGCTTACTAGGGTAATTACGCGAGAAGATATTAATGTTGATGGTTAATTACAAAGGATCCTCAAAGTCAACAAGACTGTAGATTCGGCACAACAAATGATTGTTTATTAAATAATCAACCAAGTTGACAGAAACAAGCTCAGAGCCAGCTCAGCCCCTTTTCTTCCCGCGGTGTCCTATCCTATAAATATAAATATATATTTTAAAAAAATTTAATTTATTAATTAATATATGTATAGATTAATTTAAATTATTATTTTAATAATATAAAATTTTAAAAGTTAAATTTGTTATCGTTATATTTTTTTCGTTCTCCTCCCCTCGAGACCATCTGCGAGCGTAATGCGTTCTCAGGTGACGTCGGATTGTTAGTAGATATAAATAATATAACTCTAGAACATACCTTCTGTTTGCTTCTGCCTCTTCTCTCTCTACACAACGTTCATTAGAGAGAGAGAGAGAGAGTTGCTTTTCGAATAACCGCCGGTTGATGGCTCACCACCGACGGCGTCACAGCTACTACAACCGCCTCCGCTCCGTGCTTCCCTTGATATCTGCTATCTCCGGATTTCTTCTCATTCTCTTCGGCCTCATTTCCGTTCTCATTCCTTCTCCTATCGATTCCGATGACAGCCGCGACCTTCGCCGTTATTCTTTGGTAAATATTTCTCTCTCATCCATGGGTTGTGAGTTTATCGTTCAAGCGATTTCTGTTTAATGTAGTTCGTTTCTTTGTTTCAGTTGGATGATGAAAACGATGGCGTTGTTGGTGCAAGCGCGGAACCTGTTTTCGTTGTACCGGTTAGGGTTTTTTATATTTTTGAATCTTGGATTTTCCTTTTTCAGCTTAGTTTGCTATTTATTGAAGCGGTCTTTTTCGTTTTTTGTTTTTGAGTAATAGAGGGTTGGCGGGAGATCGGATCAAGATATTTGGATCTCTACTCGTTCCAAACACTTCTATGGATGCAGTAACGCTAGCAAAAGCTTTCCACGTATGCTTACTGTCTCTTATCTCTTATGAAATGATGTTTGTGCATAGTGGCCAAGTTAGCTCTGTGAATAATCAGAGCAGAAGTGGAAACTGAATTTTATTTGGATTTAAAATTTAAAACAGGGCATTGTTAGTTACTAGTGTTTCTAGTCTCCTATTAGAGTAGGCTGAATTCATTAAATGAGTTAACGTTCCTTTGAGAGCATATGTCCTTCTTATATTATTGTGGCCGGTAGGATTCTCATTCCTCGCACATCCTGCAGAATCTATATAGTCTACTGTTAACTTTAATTGAGTTGGCTGATTATGTGGCAGATGCCAATGCCGTTACTATACCAAACCGATACTTGTTGATTGCTACCAGTGGAGGTTTGAATCAGCAAAGAACTGGGGTACTTTCTGCAGCTCATAATTGAAAAAATGTAGCTTAGTCTTGTTTTTGTTCTGGTTGCGTGCATTGAGAACCCCTTGAATGATTGTTTTTCCTTCTGTTTGGCTGATGCTTTTGATGGTAATTTTATTATCTTGGTGAAGCTTGAAGAATCATCCTTCAATCAAACAGAGTGCATGTTCTTATTGTTGCTATTTCCATATGGCCTCTTAGGCTCTAACATTTTTGCTTCAGTCTCATAATGGTAGGCAACTGTAGTTACTTGCTTGCTGATTGGCTTGCTTACATGGGAAAAGTAATTCTGCCTTTTTGATAATACAAGGATATCTGAAGCCACTAGGCTCTTTAAAAAATTGGAATTGTCTCTTCAAGCTTAGAATTGTGAGTTATACCAGAGATCTCTGGACATTGTGTTTTTCCACTCCTAGTTTCTGCATAACACAAGTACCAAACTCCATTTTTTTGTCACGAGTGATTGTGGATCTTAACTTAGCATTAGGATAAGTGTCTAGCTTGCTTACTGTCTCTAAAGCTTTGAATTTACTATGTTTATTGTAACATAAAGTCCTGAGACAGTCATTGATTGTATAGGTTGTTTCCTTTAACTGTGATTATCTGAGTTAAGACCATATTATTCTACAGTTTAGCAGCAATTTTGTGAAACCTGTTCACCTTTTGGTATTAAGAATGTTCCGTCCATCCTTTCAGATTACAGATGCTGTTGTTGCTGCTCGAATTCTAAATGCTACTCTTGTTGTTCCAAAGTTAGACCAGAAATCCTTTTGGAGAGATGCAAGGTTAGTAATGGTTATTGCTATTATTGGAATGAAATCTCAAATCTTGTTTAGTTTTTGAAAATTTTCAATATGCTTTTAGTTGTTTAATTTAGATTTCTATAATTTCTCATTCTACATGCAGTGAGTTTTCAGAGATATTTGATGTGGAGTGGTTCATCTCTTCTCTTTCAAATGATGTCAAAATCATAAAAGCTCTACCAAAGAAACAAGGAAAAACTTGGACAACACATTCAATGCGTGTACCAAGGAAGTGTAGCGAGAGATGTTATCAAAATCGTGTATTACCTGTTCTTTTGAAAAGGCATGTAAGTTCCGAGATCTGACAACTGCTTCCAGATTTGTTTTTATTTGGTATGGTTCTTGTTAATTTTTTTTGCTTGCTATAGGAGTTTGAGGATTATGTTAACATTATTCCATCATGCTTTGATAGATGCTTCTGTGTTTTTAATTCATATTTGACTTGCTCTTGTGTTCTCTAATCAATAATTCCCCTTCACGCTGACGCCAGTGTAGTATGCACAGTTCAACTTTCATGTGTGAACCCTTGTATGCATGTAGTAGATCTAATGTGGTTTGAGTTGTGCTATACTTGATCCTTGTTGAATGAAATATCTGGTAATTTAAGAGAACAATTCTTGGTATGAATGATGCAACAGGCAATTCAGCTTACAAAGTTTGATTATAGACTTGCAAACAAATTGGATACGCAATTGCAAAAGCTGCGATGCAGAGTAAACTACCACGCTTTAAAGTTTACCAGTCCTATTCTTGATATGGGAAAGAAATTGGTCCATCGAATGAGGATGAGAAGTAAACACTACATCGCTTTGCACCTGAGGTAGTTTGTTTTAATCTGTGTGAATTATGTTCCATCACATGGTTATTGTTTTACGAGTATATTGAAAGATATGCCCTCTTTTTCCAGTTATGTCCAATTGTTATGTTATGTTGTCACATACTCATAAGCAACCCTTTATTTCTTGGTGACTAATCTTGCCAATGCTGCTAGTTTAAAGCCTAGAGGTCAAACCATTAATGTGATGAGGTCACATTTAAAATTGACCAAAGAAACGGTCAACTAGATGTGGATTACACTGGCAATTCAAGTAACCCTACTGGATACAGTTGCTTAAGCTAAGTGATATTGTAATAAGAACATGAATACTTTATTTGTTGCATTGTTGGTTGTAAACTTGATGAGGAGACATATTTCCCATTGCATTTTGATTTGCTTGAGTTTGTATTAAAGAATTTATCACTACGCAAAGTTTTTTTGAGAATTTGTTTTTGAGAATTTCCAAAATATGACTAGGCAAAGCCGATGTTTAGTTTCTGGTGACAACTGGATGTTTCTTTACAGATTTGAACCTGATATGTTAGCATTCTCTGGATGTTATTATGGTGGAGGTGATAAGGAAAAGAAAGATTTGGGTGCCATACGGAGGAGGTGGAAAACACTACATGTAAGTTTCAATTGTATTATCGTAAATCTGTGTTATCTAATACAATTTGATGGAAGATTGAAAACCTGAGCCACAAGTTTGACATCATACTTGATTCTTAGTTGTTTGGAATATTTCTAATTTCTGGGTTTATAGGAAAACTTGCTTGCAGTATATAATTGATTTCTACTGGTAGTGGATCGTTAGAAGTCTTCGGACATACTGCAAGTTTTTACTTGTATAGAGCATGCCAAATGATGATATTTCCTCTCCTGTTAAGTGTTTACCTTTGTTTTCAATGTGTCATTAGATAAGGAACCCAGATAAGGAAAGGAGACATGGAAAATGCCCACTCACACCAAAGGAAGTTGGCCTTATGTTGAGGGCACTGGGTTATGGCAGTGATGTTCACATTTATGTGGCATCCGGAGAAGTGTATGGAGGGGAGGAGACATTGGCACCATTAAGATCCCTCTTCCCGCACTTCTATACAAAAGATACTTTAGCCAGCAAGGAGGAGTTGGAGCCATTTTCTACATATTCTTCACGGATGGCAGCACTTGACTTTACTGTTTGTGATGAAAGTGATGTATTTGTTACCAATAACAATGGTAATATGGCTAGGATACTTGCTGGAAGAAGGTAAATTGTTATTTGTATTTATCCTCTTTTTGTTTAAATTTATTTCAGTCAAGGTTGTTTATATATTTTGGTGCTTTTATTAAATTGCAGGCGGTATTTTGGACACAAACGGACTATTCGTCCAAATGCTAAAAAGCTTTACCGGTTGTTCTTGGACGAAGGTAACAAGACTTGGGAAGCATTTGCCTCTAAAGTACGTACTTACCAGAGGGGTTTCATGGGGGAGCCAAAGGAAGTAAGGCCGGGCAGAGGGGAGTTTCATGAGAACCCACATACCTGTATTTGTGAAGATTCTGAAGCCAGAGCAAAGAAAGATTTGCGGCCCAGAAAATTTGGGAAATGGAATAACACAACAGAAAACGCCGTACCAAATGATGACCAGAATGTTGATGATGAGCTGGAGTTGCCTGAGCCTGATAATGATGGAGATCAAGATGGACTGGAAGAGAACGATCTGTTTAATGGGACAGTTTTGGATTATGATGGAATCAATTCTGAGGAACCTGAGTTGGATGAGATTCTTTCAGACTAGCTAATGACCTAATCTTTAAACGGTTCTTTGCTGATGTTCATCAATTTTGTCGTGAAATCTTGTCCCCGTTATATACGAGTCTACCAAAGCTTTCTGAACTTGTATATACGATCGATTGGCTGTACATAAAACAACGGAGGAAGAAAACAGGAGCATCTGATATTAATACAGGACTTCAAATTTGATAGCAAATAGGGTCCCATGTCAGAAGAAAACCAGAACCATGATATAAGTGAAGAATGCTGCGAGTTGAAGATGCATTGGCATTTCGGTATTCTCGTTACCATGTTTTCCAAGCGGTGTATTGCCCTTGAAGCTTTTGAACGGCAGATATGCAGACTGCCTAGCAGATTCTTTACCATGTCTCTTGGGGGAAGAAAAGATGCGTTGGAGGAGGGAATGAAGGAATTAACTAACTTCAACTGAAGTTGATTTTATTTGATTGCCATTTTTATGTTGATGTATCTCCTCAAAGTTGTCTGTTCTTGAGCTCTGTAGGAGTGAGATCACCGCAACGATGGTCTCCTGGTGTGATGGTTAATTTAGGTCTCGTTTTGACATTTCAAATGTAGGTTACACCGTAACTTACTGGTAGACTACGAACTGTATTAGAGGAATTGATCTTCTCTGAAGTTTATAACGTTGGGCGACTGAGTACAGAAACTGTCGAAGTCGGCCCGGGAGCCATATTTGGAATTCACACTTAACTTGCTGATCGAGTTTTAAGCAGGCAGAAGGACGTTCAGCTTAATAGTAAGGGTGTTTTGATTCACTAATACATATCTTACATGTGTGTGTGTGTGTGTATATATGCACACATAAGACCAAATTCAGATGATAAATCGGGTCAAGAGTGAAAGTTGCGAGAAGTGGACTGTTCTCAAAACCAATTCAGGTGAGAAAAAAGCTATCGGGCTGGGTTCGGTTGACCATGCCTTATGTTAATGATTTCGGTTTGAGTTGATCATACTTTTATGTCAAATTCGAAATGTTTAAGTTTTTGTTACAAGTTTACTTTTTTGAAAGAAAAAACCTTAATATGATCGTTTGGAAATTTTCGAATAGAATTCATTGATGAATTAGATTTAATTACATTTGTAGGATTAAATTAAATTCGATCTACACTATTTAGAATAAATCTATACATATTAGAATTGAATTTAATTACATTGTTTGGAATACAATAAAATGAATTTAACTATTTTATATGATATTTTTATCCTTAACCAAAAATAATATGTAATCGATATGTATGTATTTTTTAGTAATTTATATATTTATGATGTGTATATTTGAAATTTTTTTTTAATGTTTTGAAAAGAATTGACTTTTCAATTTATCCACAAAATCGGACCATTTGAGATGTGAATTGAATTTATAAAGAAAATGAAATTCAATTTTACAGTTGATTTAAAGTCATCTTTTTCTTAACATTTTAAACACATGAATTGAACTCAATTACATGAAATTAATTGATTGAATCTAATTCATTAGATTCCAAATGAGACGTAAATTTAGGTCTTAAGTTTCTGAAGCTTCGATGTCATTCTATATAAACAACGAGGAGTTGGCCTAATGGCTTTAGCTTCTCACTTAAGGCTCTCATTTACTGGAGGTCTTGAGTTCGAGTCACGTAAAAAGGAGGAGAAATAAGAAATTTGTCTTATTGATGATCCTCTAGCTCCCTGAGTAAAGCTCCTTGATCGGATCAATTACGGACGCCTCGCTTCTAGCGGCAGTGTAGGAGTTGAAGCTACTAGGAACCTGAGACTGCTGGAAACCTGATGCTGAGTAGGGCTAGCGATCAATCAGCAGTTGACCAATCAAGTATGTGACGGCTCCTTGTGCGCAGAAGTGTACAGGCTACGTAGGAACCTAAGGGATCTTGGAGTTCCAGATTTACATCCTCTAGGGTTCTTGGGGTGGGGTCTTAGAGGCTTAGGATTAGTCCGACTAAGCCGGGATACCTAATGTAATAAAAAAAAAAAAGATACTTAGAGAAGAATAATAATAATAACCATAACTTTAATCAGGAACATGTCGGTTGCAGGAAAAAAAAAAAGAATATTCCCTATTCTCTCACTTTATTTAGTCATAATTTTGTTTATATAAAAGAGTTGGAGAGGAAAAAATCAAAAAAGGGAAAGAGGACAAATGACTGGGGACCCCATCAGATTGCCCTCGTTGAATACTTTAGAGATGGGGCTTATTCGGTGGTAATAATGTCATTTAAGCAAGACATGATGGCATGGCCACCATTCTTTTTCTGGATATTGAAAGAAGTAATAAAAAGGAAGTCTCAACATAATTGAGGATGGTACATTAAAGAAAGAGGACATTGTTGGTATTGGTGGATGATTTCTGATAACTTATTATAGCCCAAGCTACTGGGAACAAACAACACTACAATGAATAGAACAAAAGGGTGATCAATGAGAAGAACATGGAATATTTGTTTTGATTGGCCTTATTTTAGTAATTATGTAGAACATTATCATTAGTGGAATCCTTTTAGCATAAATCTAATAAAGAAGCTTAAGCTGAGTTGTGAAGCAAATGAGAGTTTAAAGGGTATGAAGAACTAAGAAAACCCGCATAAGTTTTCAGCAGGAAACCAACTTTGCTTATAGTGAAGGTTTGGCACTTGTGCTCAATTTGTCCTTTTTTCGTTTTTCACTTTTGAGTTGTAAGATTGCCTTTTGCTAGTTTACCTAGTACTTTAACAAGTAGCCGTCCTTTCCCCTTCTTTATGGCTTCAATGCCAATGTAAGAATAAAATGCCACTTTGGCCTTATTCTTCTTCCTTTTATTGCTTATTATTACCATACACAGTTGCCACTCCAAGTTGGTACTTGGTATAATAACAACAACAATTTAGTAAAAAATCTTACTGAAATACAGATCTAGGGAAGTTTTATAATACGTAATCTTACTTCTAAATGGTAAAAAGATTGTTTCTGATAATATATGTAATATTGGTCTTTTGGATCTTCCAATTTGATTCTGAATTTGTTTCACCACCAGAATGATAGCTGAGAAAACTTTGCTCTCATCTCTCTCAATCATACAGATTAAAGACAGTCAAGCCTGTTGAATTCTTCTGCAAACTATATTTTTCATTTTCTCATTGTTAATAAATTATTCTTTTAGTGATCTAGTGGATATTAAATATAGAGAAGCAAAGGAAGGTTGTACGAGGCAGAGTTGGGATTGGGCACTCATCTTGTTGGTTACGAAATAGTATGAAACATAATTCCCACGATCTCAAATTGTTAAATTAAGTTTAACAGTGAAAATGTCTGAATGAACAAGAGACAGAGAGAGTTACAGGATGGTATGAAAACACGCACACGCACACACAGACATATGAACATGTAAAATCCACTTTGATAGGAAACGAGAGACATCAGAATGTTTACATCATTCCATGTTGATAAGGAAACTGACTCTACACCAAGCCACTGTTGACAGAGTCAATAGCACGTTATTTGATTCTCATTTTTGTGGCTGAAGAAGTTATGATCCTTCGTATATCCGCCATTTCCACCCGATGGAGGCAACAAAATTTCTTACTTTACATGTTGCGTCTCTCTCAAACATCAGAAACATTGAATTGAGCACTTTCCAACTCGATTAAGAAAACAGAAGACTTCCCTTTTATCCCCTACCTTCTTTAATTCTTTTACTTGGTCCCATTCTAAAACCTCAACCAACCTTTCCCATCTCAAGCAAAACAAACCCAACTATGGGGTCGTCTACATTAATGGTGAAGATTCCACTTGCATCCAATGCTTCTACACATTTGGAACTTTTGAGGTGGGCATTTTCACTCAATTAACTTCACATGGGAACCGACGTCTGTTTTGGCCACCGGAGGAGGACAACATGAATATATGAAAGGTAGGCAATTGGTTCTTGTTGTACTACAAGGTGAATTAGATGTAGCAACTCCAAGTATATAACAATTAAAATCTGTCCCCTCACATAAAATGACCTTATTATCACCTAAAAAATTGGCAGGTCATAAAAAAAAAGAGAAATGGAATATTGGTAAGTTCGAAGACAGGCATGCATGGGGAGTGTCCTACTTGCCAATTACAAAAGCATCCCCTATATGACGTATCTTTTGTCGGTGAAGATTGGAGATTGTGCTCAGCGATTATGTACCAACCTTCACTTCATGTAGACCTTTTACTAGCAGTCACCATAATATGTTTTGTCTGCTAACTCATGTTTTGTGGATTTTATTAATGTGGATAGGATAGGATCAATCAACCATTTATTAAAAAGAAAGAAGAAAGTTCAATATTTTAAGGTGGGAATTTGTTTAAAACTAAATTCATCTGAAGAGTAGACAGAAGAAACCTTACTTCGCAACGAGGTTTGCTGGATGAGACTGACTCGTATCGTAATGTACGCAGAGAATGGAACGGGACACTAGAAATGAATAATTATGAAGGAACTGAACCCACCATCAAGGTGGTGGATATTGATTAGAATTTTGAATAGTGGAAAGGTCCTCTGGTTTCTAAGCTAGTCATGAACAACAATAACAGCCCCAGCTTTCACTGTCAATACAACTAACTAGCATAAGATTGAGCTTAGTAATGGCCAAACTACAGTGTTGTCCTTTGGGGCTATCCGTAAGCATTTTCGTCCCCACCACCCACTCTCCATTGCCAAAGCTATTTACTACAAATTCAATCAAGTGCCGGACATGTTAGACAAAAGGGGATCCTAATTAATGACAGAGATGGAAAGGATAGTGAGTTTTTGCCAGCTACTGGAAGCCTATTCAGGTGCATGATTACCTTCTGAGATGGCTCAAAATGGACCCAAAAATTTAATGAACAGAAAGGATTTGTTGATAAAAGCTATATCAGTTCAGTAACCACTGTGAGGTAAAATTTAAATTATAAACTACTGGTCTCTTGCCAATACTTTGCTATGGACAAGTGCAGTACAAGGTATCTGACATCAGAAGAGAACACATGCAACAGCACTTGGCTGCTTAATCTTTATTCCTCCAGAACAGAAGAGACTATTTACGGTGAGACTCTATGTCTGAAATGAGTTTTTGTGGCTTGCTTCTCTTTTGCTGATATTTGGCAAAGGAATACCACACCCCACCAGCTGTGTTGACCACCAATCCAGTCACATTGAGGGCATGCACTTCCACACCACCCAGCAAGATAAAACCGAGAGTCTGAGAGGCAAGAAACAAAAGAAAATTAAATCTATATGGACTTCCAAGTTTTTAATTTTGATATAGTAGAGATTAAAGGCTTGATGGTGGGAAATTGGCCATAGAAAAAGAGGTAACAGTAAAGAGAGATTCGTTTCAAAAGAATCTGATTTCTGTTTGATCTTAAGTGCTATATTTTTACCTGTTAAGAATCCACAAATTGGTCCAGTTTAACATAATGGTTGGTTTAAAGTTTCATAAGTCCCTCTTTTTGTATTTGTACAACTCTACAGCACACATACCGTGGAACCAACACCCTTGAGGACTCCAACAATGGTTGTCGTTAGAGCAGAGTTGACTATGGTACACAAAAACATGGTGAAATTAAGAACTATTCCCATCACCAGTGAGACGATCACCATCACCAAAAATGATAAGGAACTACTCTGCAATGACACAGTGTTTTAAGGGCATATGGTATATACAACAACACTATTTGCATACTCTTATCATAAGAAGAATGGAACAATCAAATCTTCATATCAATGTATCATTAATTACCAGAAAAGTTCTGATAAAGAATTTACCCAACATTCTCAGAAAGATCAATCAAGACCATGCATGGATCAGTGAAACAATAACTGAGACTTGAATCAACAACAATAGCAAGCCTTCAAAAATTCAATGATATGTAAAATTCTTTCATTGTTAGCCAAACAACATAATTTAAGTTCAAGGTTGCAGAGGTCAAAATTGCTCATACACTGGAGGTTTGTATTGTTTGTTTGCCTGAATTAGTGAAGAATGCGAACAGAAAAAAGAGAATGGAAAGCCCAACAAGTCCTCATCACCTTGCAACATTTTAATGCAAAAATGGGAGTGTCAAAAGTTGAGACTGCTTTAATAGATAAACTGCAAATCATAAGTGATTTGATGAATAAAATTGTTGATAAGTTCAATTGATACCATCAAAATTCCATTCACTGCTATTTTTGGCTAGAACCAGCACTGTCCTTTGCCAGATTGTTGAGGTTCATTGCATCATGAATTATTTGACTTGCAGTTTTCTTTTTCTTAGCCTATGCGATAGAGCTACTCAAGAAATCAAGGGAAAGTGAAGCATTTCAAATGACACAGTCATTATAATTTATCCTAAAGGATTTCATTGTTGACAACAAATCCACCTGCCTAAATTCTAGAAAAAAGAATCAATCTGTTAGGACTTCAAAGTTTGATAAAAATTCTATAAAGAATTTCATTGTTGACAACAAATTCAAGATTCCTAGTTATAACACAGCTGAAATATAAGATCCACACTACCATGATACAAAACACAATTGCCTTATGATCTAATCAACAATAACCTAGACAATAAAGAAAAGGGGTAAAGATTCTGACCTTAGCAAATAAAAGTGATAAAGAGTTTGGAAATTCTCCAGTCACTACAATGAGGAACATTAGAAATGGAAAAGACAAGAAACTGTTATAGTACATGATCTCTATTGAGGAAAGCCCATCTTCTGCACCAGACTTCTCCACCAATACAAGGTACATAGTCTGCACTTTCAAAGCAGCAGTATAATCGTTAAGCAATTATGACTTTGAGGAACTATTAATAATGACAACAACTTAAGCAATTAATAACCAGCCTGGAAAAAAACAGACGTAAAAGCCATGCTATATCCAAAAAGGTCAAATGTAAAATCTCCAAGTGCTGCAATAAGAACCCCAGCAGCGGTCAATAGTACAGAAAGAGTCACCTGAAATATAATGAAACCGTGTCATCTTATCGAAGGAATATGCCACATTAAAGATCCCTAGTCATCAAGCTTAAAAGATATTTGTTCAAGAATTTCACTGAATAAATATATAACCAAGTACATTATGACATTAAAATCAGTGTCTTCAACAGAAATCTCTTCCATGAACAATGAAACACAGTTCCCACAACTAAGAACCAATATTCTAAACATCAACATTCAGTCAGTGGAATCATTGATTAAACTCAGTTAATACCATTGATATTCACTCACAATACTCAGCAGGCAATAAACATATCAATGCAAATAGAAGCTTATGTAAGTAAGTTACATAAAAAAGGAGCAGCATACTTGCATTGTAGGTTTGCCCTTTCCAGAAAAAGATCCAGCAATAAGTACAGCAAGAGGTGTAAGCCTCTTTATGGCAATATACATAGGTATATTGACTCCTTTCAAGCTTGCCAAAGCAAATGCTACATTAGCATTGTAGAATAGTGAAACTGGGAAAAGTCTTATAGCTGTTTGCATATCTGCGCCACTGGCTTTAGTGCATCCAAATTTCGGACCAAAGTATATGAGCAAAGCTGTTGTCAATTGCTAAGACAAGAAAAAATAGGGAAAAAAAAAGTAAATATCCTTCTTGTCTAATGGACCCAAAAGACCAGAGTGTTCTTTTGGAAATACCTGCATTGTCAAAAGGGTCATCGAGTCTGCGTACTGCATAAGAATGGCCTTATTAATAAATACCATCGCCATTGAAGCAATCCCATATGAGACGGCCGCAAACAAACTGCAAGAACCAACAATTGCCCTTAAGTTGTAGCAATGCCGCGAAAATACCTAAGAAGTTATCATCTAGTCCTTCTACAGCACAGTCCCAGAAAAACGGCAGAAGGATTTAACATAAACAGATAAAGAATACAAAGTGCCTCAAACGTGGAATCACTAATGCATGCATTAAATGTGATCATAGATTACCTTACAAAAGTGGTAAATGTGATCATAGATTACTTTACAAAAGTAGCAACTAATCAAGTTAGCATTTTGATAAAAATTTCAACAACCTGATATGATACGGCCTGGTAATAAGAATAAAGAGAAAACTAAAGAAAAAGGAAGAAAAAGAACCTCAAAAATGAACTCGTTTCTTTATCAATTCTATTATCCATCGCCGTATAATGATCCAGAAAAACGAATCAGTTTTATGAACAGAAACAAATGAGGTTCTGGGTTTCAAATAATCTCATAAATCAGTTGCTCCAATCACGTCACTGGATCAAACATCCTCCAAATAATTTGCCCAAAATCAAACATCATCATGAAGTTACCCTGCAAATCGAAGAATTCTTATTCGAAAACGAAAACCCAGCATGCAAAAAAAGGCAACCCATCGCTTGATTAAAAGACAGAAAGTAAGGAAAGAAAAAGAATTAACCTGATAAGTGACAACTAATACCTTCCATAGTCAGAAACGTTAAAGAATAACCAAGGAAAATGGGTCCTTGTGTTCTCGGATCCAGTGAAAGAGATTAAGAAATTGAAAAGAAGCACTCAAAAAGTGGGGTTTTGTGAGAGTACAGAGGAACGTGAGTGACTGAGGAGCGTCGCTAAGTTGGACTAGAAACGCATTAGAGACAAAGAGAGTGGTTGGCGCGTGTCCCGGCACATGCATGCATTCACACTTGCCCGAACCCATTCCCCAATCAACTGTTTAATCGGTTTTGGGCAAAAGATCGCGACTTGGCGCCGGACAACAGCCTAAAATCTTCCAAAGTTTCAAACTTCAATCGACCCAATAGCCCTAAAGTTAATTTCTTAGATCACTAGTCACTTGTTTACTGTTCCATAGTTCCTATTGCATTGTAGGCCCGTTTTAGTATTTAATGTTTAGTAAAACCTGCGATGAATCCCCGTAATAAAGCCATAACAGTACTGGGTCAGCGCCTAATTAGAAAGGGTTTAACTAGCAAGACGTGAAATTGTGGGCTAATGCTTATTCATCCAAAAGCCTACTTGCAACAATAGGTTGTAACTTGAAAGACGACTTAATAGTATAGCTTTCGGCCAGTCGCTTCGCTTTCTTGTGATTTGACACCTCGAGACATGTTGTCCTCACCTGTTGACTGTATCTGGTTTTGCTTATGAGTTCCTACAATTTTTGTATCCAAGCTCAAGATTTTAGGTTTTGATACTTTGTTGTAACTTTTCTGGATAAGTGGTACTGTGCTAGGGGACTTTGATCATACGGAAAATGGTTCCTACGAAAGCACACTTCTTCCAGCCACTTCTGCCAGGTTTTGAGCATACATTTGTAAGGCTCTTTGACCCAGTCCCAGATAGCCCCCACTCTGATCATACACAACATTAACATCGACATGCGTGCTTTTGCAGTTGATTCCAGTTTCTTTTTTCATGCACTTGAATGGGCAAGATTGTGATAGAGCTACACTGAGAGGGCGTCTTGGGAAACTTTGGCCGGTCAGGTTAAATGGCAGAAGGTTTGAAGATGGTTGGCTAAAGTTTGTTCAGGATCATGATTTACATGTGGGAGATTTCCTGGTATTCGGACATGAAGGAGATATGGTGTTTGATGTTATGGTGTTTGATCCAAGTGCATGTCAGAAAGAGTACAAGATCGTGGTAAAGGAGGAGCAAGAGAGTGAATTTCAAGAAGGGTGTGAGGACATTGCAGCCAAAGAGATTGTTGTACGGGAAGAGCTTGCAAGTGAAGAGATGGAGACCAGTAAGTTTATTAATTGTTACTTCTTCACCTCGTACTTATAATGTCTTCTTCTACTACTTTTCCATATCATTTATATGGTATATGAAATAGCTTTGGTATTCTTGAATTGCAAAAAGGTGGAAGATCTACCTAGAACTTGTTATTGTAGTTTGTAATGTTGATTTTCACGAATGATTAACTACTGGAATGAGAATCGACAGAGGCAAGGCAACTTGTTGGTTGCAAGCAAGGAAGTGCTGGTCCATCTCTGCAGAAGGATCTTTCCTTGGCAGCAATCCTGACCCGCCATATTCTTAGTAGTTCAATAATGGTTAGCGCCTATGAGTTTTGGAAGTGTGTTGCTCTGTTTTAGTTGTTCACATTTGTATTCTCTTAAGCAGGAAATCCCAGAGGAATTTTCCAGGCTGAACAACTTGACTGGTAGAAATTGCGAGATTATTCTTAGGGATCAGCAGGGGAGATCATGGCCTGCAGAGTTAGGCCACAGTAAATCAAGTCGTGGTGTGTATGTTAAATGTAGTTGGAGAGCCTTTTGCACTACAAATCGCATTATGGAAGGAAATACTATAACTTTTGATCTCATTGACAAGGGAAGTACCCTTATATTACAAATGATCGGTAAGTTTTATTAAATTTCAGGAATTTCATGTTTTCATGATTCTTCTAATTTCAAGCGAGTATGGAGAAGCCTTATGAACAAAAACGCATTGAAGTTGTATGTGAGTAAGTGTTTATGGTTATACATGAAGCATTTGAAGTAATTGCTTTATTTTCTGTTGTTTGATTGTTGCTCAATTTGTATTTGCTGAACTTGAGAGGAGTTATTGAATATCAACATATATGCTTAAACCATGAAATGCAACTAGGATTTGCAATGGTCAGGCTGAGGCCATCTCTAACTTGGCCCGGCCAACCCCTCAGTCTGTAATCAAAATGATGTCGTTTTGGTCTTTAGTTTAAGAAACTTACGAACTAAAATGACATCATTTTGGTGACCCAAATCAGGCTGGGCCGGCTTCCCATGGCCCGAGCTAGTCAACATGGGCCTGGACTGCCATCCCTAAATGCAACCACCTAGCACAAGCTGAGGTAGCCAACCTAAAAACATGTTATGCATTAATTGGTGAAAGGTCAACTGCTGCTATTCAATTTATTTCATGTTAAAAAAAAAAGCTCATGAAGGTACCTTCCCTTTTTCCTTGTTATGGCACTGCTTTTCTTGCTGACAATGCTTTGCAGGGTTGACGAAGCAACCTGAAGCAAAAGAGCATCTGATGCATTGTGATACAAAACCTAGTTCTTCATCAATCATACATCCCCATGTTTCAATCACTATGTACGAATATAACCTTAAAAAAGGCCTGGTGAGTATTACAACACGTGTTATACATTCGCGTATAATTATTATCTCATATGTAGTCTATCTGCAGGCTATCCCTAGAAAATTTGCAAGCACAAATGGCCTAACAAGCGCATCTTGTGAGATGATCCTTTTAGATGAAACAGGAAGGGCATGGCCAGCTTCATTAAAGATAAGGAAAAGTGGAGGAAGAGTGTTTATTGGAAAGGGCTGGACCACATTTGCAAGGTCACAGCAGCTAAGAGCGGGAGATGTCTTCGTGTTGGAACTCATCAAGGGTGGGAAGAAACCTATGATGAAGTTCTATGGTAACTTCTCCCTGCTTATCCAGAGTTAGAAATTTTTACTGTTTCTCCCTATTCTTTTAATTGTTATTTGTTTACAAGTTTCTAGGTTTAATTACAATTTCCAAGTTTATATCCATGATTTTATAGAAGAAAAACATTGCTAAAATTTCCAGTTTTATGCACAACAAAATATAGTTGTCCAAGCATAACATAGAAAGCTTGCAGTCACATTCTTGTTTCTTATGGACAAAGCTTCTTGGCCTGCGATGATTCAGATTCTGAACGTCTAGCTTATAAACAAAATTCAGGTTCTGAAATGCCGATAATGAACATTCTTAAAATGATGCCTTTACAAAACAATGGATAACATACGATCCTTTGTAGTAAAGGTAATTGAAATGAGAAGTTTTAATATTTTGTTCATGATACATCTTGATGTGAAATAGTGAATGAAAAATGCCTCTGCCAGTGCAACTCAATCATTATATATATTTCCAGGACCTTCAATTGCAGCAAACGTGAGGAGGTGCAACAAAATCAAACACAAGTAGTTTTGTTTGCCGTCGCCTTCTACTGCGAAAGGTATTTGTTGCAGATTAACTTTCTATGATGTATAGATGTCACGCAAGCTGGGAAGATCCTTTGGCTATCTTTGATTATGTGAAGCAACTTTTAATTTTGAAGACTGAGAAGGTGCCACCATTTGGCAAAAACAGTTCATTGTTGAGGGTTTTTGAGGGGTAACCATCTCAGTTGTTCCTAAATTTTGTAATGGTGTGGACATTATGTTGTCTAATTGTTAAAAGTAAGGCTACCAAAGTTCAAGTTTGAGCTCATGTTTCAATTTTGTATCCGACTTTTGACAGATTACCAGCAAAGATGTTTCATGAGTAACGTCATCAACCGTTTTAGTTTAGATCGGGCCCAAGCAACGACATGAAAGGAACTTTTCTTCTCATATTGTAATTCCAAGTCAAATGGAACCTAAGATTTCGGTAAAATATTGAAACCTTAGACGAAAATCCTAACTCGTCCTTCTCCAGCTGGGATCATGAATAAGTATTTAACAATGGACCAGTGGAAAGTCGCAGATTTAACTCGGTGACCATCTGTTAATTCTGAGCATAATTATCTGAAACGCGGAAAGGTGATTCACGTTTCAGATTATGAGTCTCGTTCATAGTAGTAGCCTCGCCTGAATGTGAATGAATGCTGCCATTAACTTTGATATCCCTCACGTCCCAACTCAGTCCAGAATCAAGCAAGTTGCTAGAACTTTCAACAAGAGATCTAGAGTCAATTGCAGCACATGAACCTTTTAGCTGTCCAGAAGGCTCCACTGAAACAGATGAAGTTGATTCCCGACCAACTACGATACTCTCCGGATCTTCACAATTGATTCCAACTAGCAAACTTTTATCACGGATCAATGGTTTCTGTAAAGGAGAAGAACAAGACTTGGAAGGAAAAGTACCCATATGATCTGCACCTATTTCAGCTTCAGATTCAACTCCCAAATTTCCATTCTTGATTGGAAAAGATACTTCTGTATTACCTGGAATTAGCCGAATATTAGTTGCACCACCATCTTCAAAGTGCTCCCTTACAACATCAGAATTACCTTCTGATGCTAGGGACCCAGAACTGCTCGTTGAATTCATAGATTCCAAAGTTGACATGCAATCACCATTTTCCTTTGCGCAAGAATCTGATACTGATTTCACCATTTCCCGCTTCTCCTTCAAAGTTTCCATGGTTTTGCAACAAGATGGCCGAGCTGAAACCCTGCGCCACACCAGGAAAACATGACCAAAGGAACACCACTCTTAGAAATTATAACATACGTCCTCCTTTTAATTTAACAGTGCTTCTCAAATTAAACAACACAAATCCACTCCCACATGCTAGTTTTAGGATACAGCTTAAATTATTAAAAAAGAAAACCAGACAGATAATACGTTCATCAAATATA
The DNA here is from genome assembly GCA_027478495.1 of Erythroxylum alaternifolium. Taxonomy (NCBI): domain Eukaryota; kingdom Viridiplantae; phylum Streptophyta; class Magnoliopsida; order Malpighiales; family Erythroxylaceae; genus Erythroxylum; species Erythroxylum alaternifolium. The sequence continues at coordinate 50,425,146 of JANIIA010000003.1, read as the reverse complement.
ATATAAAAACTGCCAGTGCACCTATGGGCACAACTTTTCGGTTAAAACCAAAAACCAACCAGATTGTTAAACTAAGCAAGTAACCAAATAAAACATTAAGATAGACAAAGAATAAGACCAAGCCCAAGCCTTTCTAGGTAGAACAAATAATTTTACTAGTAAAACAACCAGGAGAAAATCAATTGCACAATCAACTACAAGTCATAAGTGATCAAACAGAATCACATACTTCAATTTCCCCTCTCTTCTCTGCCATGTTATACACATGAAAAAGTAAATACCTAAATTTTGTTTAACAGAAAGAATGTTGAAAGAATATGGAAGATTAGCTTGTTACCTGCTATATAAAAGCATATAAGCTGCCTGAGAAAGTACCTCTTCCAATTCAACCCTTGTAACCTGAGGCAAGATATACAAACAGTTGGAGTTATTAGTATTAAACTGTAAATAAATGCACATCTCAAGCAGTTGAAAATGCGTCTTCTCCACCAAGGGGAAAGTTAGGTTAGAATAAAAACCAATCTACCCCGCTTTTTGTAACCTCTATAATGAATCTTATTCACCTTACAACCTTCTGTACATTGAGTCATCTTTCAGATTAATCAACCAATAGTTACAATAATCAGTACTGCTAATTACCAGCCATTTCATAATCAACCAATATTTAAAATAATCAGTACTGCTAATTAGCAGCCATTTCATCTTTGAAATGAAGATCAATTCATCCAATTATACAGTTCAGGCTATGCAGACAATGAACCTCAACTACGTTTGAATAGTAGGTTGCACCCAATACCACATAGTGTTCAAGTGATTAGAATTATTATCATGGATTAATCCTTACTAACAGTCATTTCTAAATGCAAACTTGGGATGCAGTGTTTTATAAGGAAATTACGGCAGCTTTTGCAAAGACAGGACAGCGAGTGCTGAGGGTGAGAGAGGGAGAGAGAGACCCACCTTACAGTCATCAATTCTGTACCAGTTGCCACAAAAATCCTTTGTGTAGCATATATAATGACCGAAAAATGATGCATTCAGCATGTCAATGTGGACAACAACCGCATAGAGCTTGTATATATCAGTACCATCTGCTTCCTCACTCATGTAAGGACTGAGGTCCAAGGTCTCAGGAAATGTTACTCGTTTATTAAGTTTGCCAAATCTGCCACTCTGGAGAGTCAGTTTAACAGATGTTATATTAGAGAAGAAGTTGTATTATAACAGATGTTATAATATAGGACATAATATAACAGATGTTACATTATAACAGATGTTACAAACATAGGACGTAATTAAAAGTTGAGAATAGAATCTAAAAGAAATAGGTACTGGTCCAACCTGAAATCTTTTTAAGGCAATTGTTAGAATATTTGGAGCCCTTCGGATCGTAAGACGTTTCCATGCCTTGACATAGTCATTGCACCTGTAAACAGGAGTGGAGATCACATCAAATATCAGGAACAGAGAAAAAGTCAGACATACACATAAATTTATATGTAACATTACTCATTCATATCATTCCCCATCTAATCAAGAATACTTGATAATTTGTGCAAAATTTTCTTAATGAGCAAGTTTTACCTTCAGCCCCAACTAAATCCATCTTGATCAGGTTAAAGTAAAGTACTCATTTTGCTCAGTCAGGAAAGTGAGATAAACCTAACTATAATGGGGTTGTTAACTCTTGAGTCTACTTCAAAGGAAAAAGAACAGGATGTATTAAATCAAACTCCCAACTTTTATTATTCACCCCCCGATTTCAGTTCAAATTATAATAAGGATTCTCACCTCCATGATTATAGATCGTATGTACAGGACTAAAATTGTGTGAGAAGTGTGGTCTTATATTATATGCATATGATGAACAAATGCCAAAAATAGAACCATGCACAAAGTGGCTAATATGAGGTCTTTTGCTTCTAAGTTCAGGACTATCAGTCATACCCATCACATTTGTACAGATTATCTCCATGAAGCCACTCTTTGACCGTGAACTGATCAAGGCATTCCTCCAATGATGCAGCATCACCGTGAATTTCAACAGTTAGATCCATCATGCTTTCATACTGATTTGATATTTTATTGCATGACGCACATATCACCTAAAGTAAATTACAAAACAGTAAAATCAGTCAGGTCATCAACCAGACCAAGAGAGTTTGAAGATTAAACTGCTCAAGAAATGTACACAATTAGAAACTTGGGACAAATCATCAACCAATATGCAAACTATGCAACGCAACATTCAAATCACATTGCAAGTGAGTCAGTAGTGGAGATCGTAAATGGCTTAGTAACTGCGAACTTTTTAAACTATCTCATTCCAAAAGTTTTGCCATATAATTTTTGGTAAGTGAGAAAATAAAAAAATAAGCCAAAATTTGATAATTAATAAATTTTGCCTCATGAAATTTATACCATCATTATATGACAAGAAGTGCCACAACTGCAACTGATGCTTACATCATATTAGAACCTCACCTACTTGATTTCTGACAAGTCCTTGAGAATAGTAAATTAAGACACTTAGAATAGATAATAGCTCATAATTAGGATAGATTTCCATTTCTTTGCATTATGTACCACCAAGGCAAAGAGTGAGAAGAGGGTTAGACCAATTAATTTTTGCAGAGTCTATTATTTGCAAAAGATCTTCTCTTTTCCTTTATTTCCAAGAAGCAATAAAGGCAAATGATAGATGAAAATGTATTCTCAAGTCTATCATAAAATGGAATCTGTTGCATTTCTAGCATGTAATCTATAGTCCTAATGATGTTTTCTATTGAATAGCTCAGCCACAGAAGTGCATCAGCTTTTTTCCTTAATTGATGACGAAAATGTCAGATGGCAGCAAGGTAAGAGAATGTTATATTTTACTTTATGCAAAAGTTATAATATTTATGTACACAGCTTAAATAAGTTGCATAACCTGAGATTGCAGCTGACCACCAAAAATATGTTGAATAAGGGTAGTTTCTTGAGAGCTGGCATCAACAGCTTTTTCTCCACCAAACTCATCAAGGCACACAGATTGCATTGTATCAATGGCAAACCTCATGAACTCATGAGCATCCTCCTGTCTTCCATATCCAAGGTTACCACCAATATTAGGTAGACGGGAGAGAATTTTAATTGGAGAAAATGGGTGAGAGCTTTGGCTTGCTCTTTCAACATGCTCTTGAAGTAAGCATAGAAAACACCAATCATCACAGTTGTCTGAAAAGTAAAGTTAAAAGTTGCAATTTAGGAATTACTCAAGGCCCTCTAAGATGGTAATTGACAATAATCATAATTCTTCAACTCACATTCTCTTTGATGACCTTTCTCCAACAAGTAGGCAACAAGAGGGCGTGTGAAAGTAAGGCATTGCAAGACCACATTGGCGAAACAGCTACAACCAAAAGGAAGAACTAAAATAAGACCCTAAATAACTCACAATTACCAACATAATTGCCCATGATTTAGAAGGTAAAGCATATTACTAGAGTCATGAAGTACGACCTGTTCCCACAATTCAAGAGACCACAAGGAGCGAAGCATGGCTTTTCCGAGTTGTACAGTTTAAGGAACTCCTCGTAGGGAAAAAGAACCTGGAAAATAAGTTTGGAGATCAGTTTTGCCTCCTTACAAAAATAATAAACTCTTCACACGATAAAAGAGCTTCCAAAATGTAGGAGCACTAGAATCAAAACAAAAGGTCAAAGCATATGCCTTTCTTGGCCTTTTCGTAGGTTTTGAAGTCCCATAAGAAGGAACAAGTGCAATTCCAGAAAAATTTCCAGCACTAACACCTAGAGTTTTCTGTACAAACTGCTTGCATTTTGTCTTGTGCCCAGAGTTCCAATGTTCAGTTTGGCATGCAGAAGAGCTGGAAAAAGAGAATAACTGATAAACTTTAAGGAAATTTTAACTGAAAATTGTACCAAGGCTGACATCCTAATAGATATTAGTAAACTACAAAACATAGAGCTTTAACCTTAGAAATGTATATTTGAGCTGAAATTTATCCTATAAAGAAAATCCGCATGCTTGATAGATGTTATTCAGTACTAAAAACATTATAAACAACTATGAAATTGCAACATCTTGGTTACAAGTTAAAACTTATAATATCCTGAATACAAATAAAATCTTTTAAACCGATTATTCAATCTTGTAACTGTGTCTAGTTGGTCTTACTATACTCTAACCAGTAAACTATATATCATCAGGGCTATTCTGGCGCCAGAAACAGACAACCATATTCCCAAATATGTAACTCTCCATTGTAATATCAAATAAAACAAGAAAATTGGAAAAGCCAATGATGCAAAGGCCATACAAGTGCCTCCCAATTCACCAAAAGTTAAAAAGTGGAAGTATTCGACAAGCATTGAATAAAAAAGAATACGCACCAGTACTTAACAGATTTACAACGAGAGCACTTCCTGTGCTTCCCAGACTCGCCGCAATTGGAACAAGAAGAATCTTCGGCGGTTTCCATGGAAACCACTCCCTCGGCGAGACTCCGATCAGCGTTCCCCCCTGCTCTTCCTCCGTCTGCACCGCCGCCGCCTCTTCCACCGCCTTCAAAACCGGCGTCGACTTCGAAGTATTTCGAAGCCGTGTTCTTTACCAAGTGAAGCAAACCTAAAGCTATCACAAAAATCGTAAACACAAATTGCAGCAACCAATTCAGATCCACCTTTATTCCACCGACATGCATCTACACGTCGATCATATACATAACATTTTAACTCTTCCAGGGAAATTAGGGTTTCCAATTATTTGGTGTTCCAATTTTGGAAGCTGAAGCGAATTAAACAGTATAAGAGTGCCCTCTGTATGATTTGAAGCCGAAAAATCAGTTAGGTTTTTCTCTTTTCCAAACAAATTGAGAAACTTCGTGAAATCAGTAGTAATGTGCGTTAAACAAAAGGAAAGTAAAAATAATAAGGTATCAATGCTTATTTGATGGAATGGAACTGTTGATTATCGTGTCATTATTACGAATGAATTGATAGTTTATGATAATGTAAGTACGTAACAGGCATGACAATGGGTCGGGCTCAATCCTAAGTCAATAGATTAGGTCAAGAATAGCCGGGTCACGACTCACGAGCCCAAATGTATGAGTATTCTGGACCCTGGGAGCCCAATCCAAATTGAGGCTCGATCAAAAATGACAAAATGATGCTGCTTTTTAATTTTTTTAAGAAAATAATAAATCGAGTTGGGTCGAATAGAGCCCAAACCTCTCCATGGCTCGATTGGGCCGGGCTCAAGTCAATCAACCCTAAGTCTTAGATATTGTTCCGACTCGGTTCGGCTTATTGTCATCACTATACGTAACTCATTTTTGCATTTGTTTTTCATTGATTAAAAAATTATTTTAATTTGGTCAGTTTAATCGTAAAAGTGTTAAATCATTCAATTTTTTGGTCTAATTTTTAACTTTTTGATTCAATCTACTTTAATAAATTTTATTGTTAAAAATTAATCAACTTATTAGTTAATACATAAATTTTATAAATTAATAAATTATTATAAATCAAAATAAATCATTTAATATTCATTTAATAATTTTTTTAATTAAACTAAAATTTTCGATAAATAAGAATAATATCTTTCAATCATATTTTAAATTCTTTAATTTTATTTAATCTTTATTCAATTGTATAATAGTTAAATATCGATTGAACCTTTTAAGCCTTAAATATCTTGTCTTATCGGTTTAACTTCTAGTCTAGTTTTTAAAATATTACATTTTGGTATTATATTTGAGCCAATTCATACAAATAGATATCTTATTATTTTGCACGAGTTTTAATTTTGATAAATTCTTTTTTCAATTTTAAATAATTAACAATAGATGTTTGATATATTTTCTAGCATACAATATTATATATTTGCTATGATTTGATATAATTATGTCACATTAATATAGATAATAGTTTTAAAAGTTAATGGGTTTGACAAAAATAAAAATTAGTCTTAAAAATAACATTTTTTTAATTTCATAGTTGTTAAATAATTAAAACCTTTATATAAAAACAATATTCGTAAGTGAATTTTAAAGAAAAGAAAAATAAGAGATTCAAAATATTATAAGATGGAACTACATTATTAAAGAAATAAATTTAATAATTATGCAAATGAGCCTGACGGTTGACCCCTCTATTAGTATTTTTAATTCATTTTTCACTTTAGAAGCAGCAAAATGATAGTTGCTTGACGAGGATACGCGAGGAACATATAAAGCATGAATAGTACTTATTGTTTATTTCAAAACGAAATTTACAAGTTATTTCTTGAAAGTAGTTTGTAATTTTAAAAGATAAGGTTTAAGTATTTGTCTAATCTTTAAAATTTTTAATTTTGTAAAAAAGTCAACATATTAATTTCACGCTTTGCAAGAGTTTAGAGAGGGTTATAATATAAGTAGCCTTCCTTTTGTATTTTTATAAAGAAGCTGTGACTTAAATCTATAACATTATGGTTAAAAATATGCAATTTTACCGATTATTCAAAGAGTTTCAAAATTTTTTAATTTTGTAATTTTTAATTATTAAAAATTTTATCTTAAATTTAATTAAAAAGATTGTTAGAATATATCATAAATAAATCGATTAAAAATTGTTCAAAATTTACCTAACTTAATTTTTAATTAAACTCTAATTGATATTTTATTAAATTATATTAAATATTAGTTGAATTGATTTATTTAATTTAAATCGAAATTAAAAATCAGTATTTGATTAACTGAGATGCAATGTTTATATCACATATTTGCACTATTATTTTTAATATAAATTTAGAAAGTAGATTTTATTCTAAAAATTTAGACATTGAAAAAGGATAATTTTAAATTTTTAATTAAAATATAGGAATGTCTTTTACTATTATATTTTTAATCATAAATTTGATTGACATGATACATAATCTGTTAATTGTGCAGCCCAGCATCAAAATTGGGTCAACTGTTCTTATGAGCTTTTAGGATCAAGAACTATACCAAACCCATAATTAGGCCTCATAATTTAGACCCATGTTCGTTAAATAATTGTAAACAAATTAAGTCCATCCATTTTCTTGATACCATCTATCAAATTAACTACCAATAAACTTAGACGACAGTCTAAATAATTAGTTTTAAATAAAATTTTAAAATTATTAAGTTTTAAAGAAAATAAATTATTTGAGCTTGAATTTCCAAATAACGTAATAAAAAAATCAAAGAATTTTCAAATATTTTTGATTCATTTGTTACTGCATACTTTAAATAATTGATCGATTATCTATTAAAGATGTGACAGAACGTAAATAGATTTTCACTAATCCATGTATTTACTTTAATAATCTTATTTTACTATGTCAAACCATGCACATGGGACACACACTATTGTGCTTCTTAATATAGCATATCGATAATAAATGTTAAAGTATTATTTAAGGATTGAAATGTAGTTTCTCTTCATCTCAGCATTGTTTCTTATGAAAAGGGGAATGAACCAAGCCACGGATTGATAGGGACCAATGTGCATTGCATGCTTGCCAATTAAATGTCATTTAAACGTCCCTTTCCTTTATTTTCTCGCTGCACCATATGCTTTCAGAGGAGAGCTCAGAGCTTTCCTTTGTTTGTGGGTTCGATTACCAATTGAACATCTCAACTGTTCTCCTCTAACACGAAACAAATACATTTCTAGGAAATCATGTCTGGAAGATTTGGGTAGGGCTGTGTTGAGAGGAGAACTAAAAGGCTATAAACTTTATAAAATTGAAGTACGCAGAAAAGGATTAAATGCACCAAATAATTATTAGTGTAATTGGAATTCAATATTTAATTGCGAGCAATGAATCATACTCAACCATCCATTCAAGAGCACTAAGCCGTCGCTCCTGATTTACCTCAAAAGGATCAAGTATCATTTTGTGAATTTTCCCGAGAAAGTGACATACAACTTACTTGCCCCTATAATTATGTTCTCGCACAATTTACCTCGAAAGATTCAAATTCACTTACGTGAATGAAAATGACAAGCAACTTATTTGTCCCCCAGCTCTTAGGTCCGGATTAGCATGCTATGCAAGAAATCACGGAGTGTTGTTGTCCACTACCCCTAATATCAGCATGTGCCTCCACAATGAGCTCGTGACACATCTTGCAGTCTCTTTCGAACAGGACTTCATCCAATTATAAGCCAACTGCTTCATTTTCATGGATAAACATATGCGAGTATAGTACCTCTGTTGTTGTTGACCATGGAGTGGACTCTCATCAAACATGTACGTTCGGACTATTTTCAAAGATTGAGAGTGTAAAACTTGATTCGTCTATTCCAAAGCATGCACAAGACAGAGGTTAAGGTCTAGCTACAATGCTGTAATTCTAAGTTCTGAGTTGACTCCGAAGTTGCAAAGTTTGATATGCTTATGTGCCCGTAGACCAACCTGGCCCATTTAGATACACAGACCTTCTCGTAAAGGTACGCCATGTGGTGTCGAATAAGAGTAGGATAGGGCAAGTAGGAGTGGCCAATGAGTGTTAATTCTTCGATTAAGTCTTTCTTTTATAGAAAGTATTAAGTTCGAGTTATTAAAAGAAAAAAAAGGAAGAATTTTTTTTATTGATAAAAACCTGATGTTAATTAGGAGACAGTGATCAATCAGTAACTAACCAATCAATATGTAAAGACTTCTTATACACAGAAGTGTATAGACTACGTAAGAACCTAAGAGATCTTAAAATTTTAAATATACCTCTTCCAAAACTATAAAAGTAAAATTTTAAGGCCTTAAAATTAGTCCAATAAATTTGAGAAATTTACTGTATATATATAAAAAGAGTAGAATTGGAGTTTTTTTGTCAGGGAGTTGTCATATTTGACAAGATCGTAATCTAAGAGAGTGTTGTGCCTCCAGACTTTCGGGGATTTGATGTTTCTTCGTTGGGGGCCTTGTGAATCCCACAGAGATCTTTCTGCTTATGAACGGGCATATGATATCATTACCATGAACTAGGAAACCCTAGATTATTGTGATAAATGGAAGCACTTGAAACTAGAGCACCCAGATCAACCCTGTTCATTTTTACTGTTTTATTATTATTCTAATTTATCTCATTCATATATTTATTATGAACAATAAAAAATGAAATAAGTGATTGAGTCTCACTTCTCTAAATTTTTTATCTCCTAATTATTGTATGGTTGGATGTTATTTAAGAAAAACGGAACAGAAAATTTGAAGCTATCAGAAGTTGGAAAGCCATCAACGTACGGTGGCGCTTGGAATCTTCAATCTAACAAAGATTTGTCATTTTGTAATAAAATCGATTATTTAGTTTGGGGACCATTTTACAATTTTTCCTTTTTCTACAAAAAAAGTCACTTTCCATTCCTCCTCTCCTATGTTTCTTACGTAAGTTTATTGTTGCTTGACATGTAAATTAAGGATTAGGCATTGTTAAATATTAATGGAATCAAAGTTGATTTAAAATAAATTGCAACCGTAAATCCTCGGCAAAAATTAATACTTTTCAATATAGTGTCAATGTTGTCTTTCAAATTTTTCTACAGAGAAGCTAAATTTTGTAGTAAATAAGCACCTAAATTTAGTGATTAAAAAATTCAACTGGTTAAATCAATCTGATCGTAAAAATTTTAAATCTTTCAAATTTTCAGTTCGGTTTTAATTTTTTTTTTTCAAATTATTTTAATAACTCTTAATGTTAAAAATTGATCAGTGTATTAATTTATCGACAAATTTTTATAAATTAATAAGTTTTTATAAAATAGATTGTTTTTCATTTAATAAAATTTTAATTAAACTTTAAATTTTTCAATAGATATAAAAATTTTCTTTCAATTATATATTAAATTTTTTAAATTTATTCAATATTTAACTAAATTTATGATTGTCTAATACCAGTTAAATTTGTTAAACTTTAAATCTTTTATCTTACTGATTTAATTTTCAGTCTAATTTTTAAATCATCACCTAAACCCATAAAGTAACTCGCGAAAGCTAGAGATAAGGACAACCTTACGATATTAACTTTCGAATTCTCTGTATTCAAACGAGGAGCTATTAGCGTGATACAGCCATGAGATGACAATGATACGAGTCATTCCATACACGAGGTATAATATTACTCTTCAGAAGTTCTGCTTTTAAGGATTTCTTCTTATATAATATATAAGAAGAGAGCCTTAAAAAGTTAACACATATATATATAGAGATTTTAATTGATTATTTGAAAAAAAAAGATTTGATGACCACAACCGGAAGTTAAACCGGTAAGATAAGAAGTTTAAGGGTTAAAAGATTTAAGTAATATTAGATAATTATAAAATCGGCTAAAGATTAAATAAAATTAAAAATTTTAAAATATGATTAAAAAATATTATCTTTACGAATTTAAAGTTTGATTAAAAAATAGTATTAAATAAAAATTAATTAATTAATTTTAATTTAAAAGAATTTATTAATTTATAAAAATTAATCAATTAATTAATAAATTGATTAGTTTTTAACAATAAAAATTATCAAAATAAATCGAACTAGAAAGATAAAAATTAAACTGAAAGTTGAAAGATTTAAAATTTTCACAATTGAATTAGTCAAACTGGTTTAACATTTTAATTATTGTCTTAATTTGTTATGTTTTTTATTTAGTTAGTTAACTTTGCATTTTAAAAAAAATGCAAAGTTATTTCTTTGACTCAAATCTACCCTTATCGGTTGTTCTAAAGTTTACTTTCTTGGTCAAAATATTAACATGCCATACATAAAGCTCCGTATTTTGGAAAGTTTAAAAAGGTCAATTTGATCGATTGTTGTAAATCTCGCCTTTTCAGAGTTGACCACCACTGTTTATTGCTGAGATGTCACCCAAATTTAATAAGCTGGAAAGAGGCCACTATCATTTTCAGAAGGGCCCATCCTGAAGGATATACTTATAATATATCCATTAAAAAATAACCAAAAATGCCACATTAAATATAAAAAAAGAAACATACTACATCTACATCAGCGATATAAATTTTAATTGTATTGTCGATATACTAATACCTACGTGGGTGACTCCGGCATATATGATTTGACAGAATGGGTACGGGACCATGTTCCATTAAAAGCAAATGCTCCAGGTTGCCAGAACCACAAAAACGGCTGGGTTGGGTGCAGATGTGGTTGATTATGTGGCTGCTTGCTTCCCACCTGGTGATGCGGATTGATTCAGTGTCGCTGATCATCGTCATCACAACAGGCTTCAAAGTTCAAACCCCAAATGATGAATGCGACTGATGGATGGTTTATGCTTCTGTTGAAAGCCCACGTCAATCCCATGCACGACTACTGATGTTTAGCGCTAGAGTTTTCCTCCACCACCCAGTCCCTTTTACGTATTTATTTTTAATCAAAACCGTACAAATATACTAAAATAAAAGATACAACAGATCTCCTATCTACTTTAAGAAGAAAAATGTTCAGATATTTAAAATTTTTATAAAATTCTTTCTAAATTTTAATTTTTAGAAAAATTATTTTAAAAAAATTTTGTTCAAAATTAATAAAAAACATACGTGATATAATTATTAAACATAGACTAATCAAATGTTACTAATATAATAATAGTTATAATAAATTATTATTTTAAAGTCTAATATAATTAACAATATGGGCTAAATTATCATATAAATAGTATTTGATTTGCTTGCATGATGTTTATATCTTGTCTATTTGATCATTATTTTTAATTAAATTTTAAGAAAGGAGATTTTTGAAAAATTTTAAACTATAAAAAAATTCAAAATTTTTAATATTAAAAAATTGATTAAATATCCTAAACTAGAGGTGTTCCGTGTTCCCACTCATTTGCTCAATATACTAATATAAAGTCTATTAAAATCTATTTTGTTTATATTTTTATAGAAAGGAGAAAGAACAAGTTAATTAAGACGTAAGCAAAGTAGAATTGGGATCTGTTCATTATAATTCTGGTGAGGTCACAGGTGGTAATAGGTAATTAGCCATTGTAATCATACAGTAGTTAATATTTAATTAATAGATAACAATTTATGAAGTTAAGATTAAAAAATCTTTGAAAATTTAATTAAAGAACAGCTAGGCGCCGGCCAAGATGTACAACTTTGGTGAATGAAGCAACATAAATGCTTCCCAATAAAAGATTTACTGAAGACTGGTGTACCATAAATGATGTAAAAGTCAAAGGTTAAGTTGTAATTAAATTAACTGGTTCGACTGGTTCAATAGTAAAAATTTTAAATCTTTTAATTTTTTAGTTCAATTTTTAACTATTTAGTTCGATTTATTTTAATAACTCTTGTTGTTAAAAACTGATGAATTTATTAATTAATCGGTCAATTTTTGTAAATTAATAAATTCTTATAAATTAAAATAAATCATATAATTTTTATTTAATAATTTCTTTTTCAATTAAACTTTAAATTCTTCAATTAATAAGAATAATCTCTTTTAATTATATTTTAAATTTTTATTTAATTTTTAGTCATTTTATGATAATTATTGAACCTTTTAAACTTTAATTTTCTTATCTTAACAATTTAATCTTCGGTCCTATTTTTAAAGCATAGTTAGTAATCAAATTGCAACTCTGCAATTGGCGATGGAGTACTGTCAAGTAGCACTGTACAAAACTACAACCATTACTTGAAACGAATGCAATTTTCCAGTGGAAAGGGGCACATGGACGTGCAGAGAAAGCAAAGTGTTGCAAACTTCTGTGAACAAAAAGTTCTCAACAAGTCAATTATATTGTAGTTTAGTGGAGCGATTCTTTGAAGTTTGTTAATTTTCTATAGCCGTCACCGTATTTATCAAGAACCCTGGCTAGAAGTGTGACCAATTCATATATTTATTATCTGATAGATGAATTATTACCTGATAAATCTACTGAAAAGGTCGCCATAGATTTCAGTTCCGTATTCATTTAAAGATTTTGTTTAGAGTATTGAAACAGGCACTTATGCTATAAAATATTTTTTATTGATTATTTAAATCGATGTATTCTTTTAATTTTAAGTTATTTAACTTATTATTTTATTAGATATCTTATTTTGTACAGATAATTTAGCAATGATTAAAAAACTTAACCGATTCGATCGGTCTACTAATAAAAGCTTTAAACCTTTAATTTTTTGGTTGATTTTTAGCTTTTTAGTTCGATATATTTTAATAACTCTTATTATTAAAAATTGATCAATTTATTAATCAGTCCATTAATTTTTATTAATTAATAAGTTCTTATAAACTATAATTAATTAATTAATTTTTATTTAATAATATCTTTTTTTATTAAACTTCAAATTCTTCAATAAATAGTTATGATTTCTTTCATTCATATTTTAAATTATTTAATTTTTAGCTAGTTTTATAACAGTTTAACACCAATTGAATCTTTTAAACCTTAAATTTCTTGTCTTACAAATTTAACTTTTGATGCAGCTTTTTAAATATTGTAATTTAAAGATCTAACATTTTATTTACTATATGTATAGAAAATATAATAAATACATATTCTCATTTTTAAGAAACTAATAGTGATTAAGGGTTCATGGCCTCCTAGCGAGTGGTCGAATTGGTGAAATGGGAAGCATAAGATCAAAAAGTTCTGTGTTCGAATCTCTCTACCTATGCTTTCTCAATCGAGTCTATCGTGCAGAATTTATCTAGTACGAAATACTTAATTGACGTAATTTGAATATTATTATGTTAATCCAAAATTTTAACCGTGCTTATCTAAAAAATAAAAACCGGGGGTTCTTTCATTAAGAAAAAAGAAAAGTTTCGTATCACCATTTTATATGGC